>JAABKJ010012626.1:0-10481 GCA_011634705.1 Andricus grossulariae
AAACTAGTTTTCAAAAAAATAGTTGAATCTTTAACTAAAAAAGATATCAAAGAGATGAAATTTCAACTAAAATTAATGTTGACAAGGAAAATACATTTTTAATCAAGTAGTTGATTTTCAATAAAAAAGATGAATTTTTAACCAAGAAAATTAATTTTCGAAAAAAAAACTTTTCAATGAAATACATTAATTTTAACCAAAAAGTTTAATTTTTAAGAAAAAAAGATAAATTTGTAACAAAAAAGTTATAGTTAAATCTTTAGTTGAATGATTAATTTTCAACAACAAAAAAGCGAACTTTCAATAAAGTGGTGAAATTTTTAACCAAAAATGATTAATTTTCAACCAAGAAGATTAATTTTCTACCAAAAAAAGATAATTTTTTAACAAAATACATGGATTTTTTAACACAAATGGAAAAGTTACATTTTCAGATACAAATATTAATTTTTATTTGAAAAAATTAATTTTCAACAAAATACTTAAATTTTTAACCAAACAGATGAATTGTCAACAAAGAAGATTAAGTTTCTACGAGAAAAGGCGAATTTTAAATAAAATTCATGAATTTTCAACAAAATAATTAAATTTTAAACGAAAAAAGACAGTCGAATAAATTAATTTTCAGTCCAAAAAACAAAAATTTTTTAATAAAATAGTTCAATATTCAACAAAAGAAACGAATTTTCAGAAAAAAATAGGTAAATTTTCAACGAAAAATAAAATAGTTACAGTTTTAGTTAAAAGATTTAATTTTAAAAAAAAATTGACATAATAAAATTGTCAAGCAAAGAGATGAAATTTTAACCAGCAAGATTAATTTTCTATTAAAAAACTAGTTTTCAAAAAAATAGTTGAATCTTTAACTAAAAAAGATATCAAAGAGATGAAATTTCAACTAAAATTAATCTTGACAAGGAAAATACATTTTTAATCAAATAATTGATTTTCAATAAAAAAGATGAATTTTTAACCAAGAAAATTAATTTTCTGCAAAAAAATGAGTTTTCAATTAAATACATTAATTTTAACCAAAAAGTTTAATTTTTAACAAAAGATGAACTTTAAAAAAAAAATAATAGTCCGAGAGAATGATAAGAAGAGAAAAGGCAGAGAATGGGAATGGTAGAGGAGAGATAGAAGCATGTAAGGGATGGTTGTATGAGAGGAAAGGAGGAGAGAGGAAAGGAGGAGAGAGGAAATGAGGAGAGAGGAAAGCTGTAGAGAGGGAAGGAGGATAGAGGAAAGTTGGAGAGAGGAAAGGAGGAGAGAAGAAAGGAGGAGAGAAGAATGGAGTAGAGAGGAACGGAGGAGAGAGGAAAAGAGTAGAGAGGAAAGGAGAAGAGAGGAAAGGATGAGAGGGGAAAGGAAGAGAGAGAGGAAAGGAGGAGAGAGAGGAAAGGAGGAGAGAGAGGAAAGGATCTCTAGCCTCATCTCTGTCTTCTTCTTTCCCCTTATTCTTCTCATCATTCTTTACAAAATTAAGGGTAGAGAGGAGAATCCCGGGTTATATGGTAAGAGAAGAGGCTCAAAGGGATAAATTAAGAGAAGGATTGTCAAAATATCTAGAAAGATGGGGGGGAAACAGATGGACAATAGCTAGATGGTAGAGGAGACATAGAAGCATTTAAGGGATGGTTGTATGAGAGGAAAGGATGAGAGAGGAAAGGAGTAGAGAGGAAAGGAGGAGAGAGCAAAGGAGTGGAGAGGAAAGGATGAGAGAGGAAAGTTGGAGAAGGGAAAGGAGGAGAGAGGAGAGAGGAGGATGGCAAGAAAATTTTAAGAAAATTTGAGTGAAGGAGGGACTGGGAGAAGAATGGATGAAGGATGTAGAAAAAGCTAGATGGAGTGTGGAAAGTAAAGTGGTAGGTTGAGTGTATCGAGAGAAGGATAAGAAGAGGAAATATGAGAATGTAAATGGTAGAGGAAACATATAAGCATGTAAGGGATGGTTGTATGAGAGGAAAGAAGGAGAGAGGAGGATGGCAAGAAAATGTTAAGAAAATTTAGGGAAGGAGGGACTGGGAGGAGAACGGATGAAGGAGGTAGAAGAAGCTAGATGGAGTGTGGGAAATAAAGTGATAGGTTTAGTGTGTCAAGAGAAGGATAAGAAGAGAAAGGGCAGAGAATGTGAATTGTACAGGGGACATAGAAGCATGTAAGGAATGGTTGTATGAGAGGAAAGGAGGAGAGAGGAAAGTTGGAGAGAGGAAAGTTGGAGAAAGGAAAGTTGGGTAGAGAAAAGGAGGGGAGAGGAGGATGGCAAGAGAATGTTACGAACATTTAAGGGAAGGAGGGATTGGGAGAAGAATGGATGGAGGAGGTAGTAAAAGTTGGAGGAGTTAAAAAACAAGAATTTTGGTTTCAGAAGGCGCAACTGGGGAGAGTAATCGAAGAGTCGCCAATATCCCACGCTCAAAGTACAGTTCAGTTATCCGAAATTGACGAAATCCAGTTCCAGAGAAGCATGTCCTTACCAAGAGGATTTGGTGGACAGCGTCCTCATCCAGCAGTTCATCAAGTTCCTGTCCTTCCACCTCCAAGAAGCGACAGCATGAACGCCCTCAAAAATATGATGGCTCGTCGCCACAGAGTCAGGGTAAGTCAAAGATTTATTCTCAAACTTAGAAAATCTTTCGCGGATTTTTTTGTTGTTTAGACTAGCCTCATCTAGTTTTTCGTCCTCTAGTTTTTCTACGACTTTTATAAACATGCCTGTCCAGTAGGGTTTTCCAAAAATGCATTGGAAAATTTTGTTCTCGGATTATTATGAATGACGCCCGGGTTCGAATCCACACAAAAATAAATTTTTTTTTTATTAATATTTAGAGGTGGTTCTGAATCGAGTTGAAACTCTAAATTTCTCTTCAAAATTAGCCATAGAATACGAATAAAATATTAGTTTTTAAATGTCAACCCACATAAGTCTGTTTTATAGGCTTCTAAAAAAACCCCATAAGTGAAAAAATGGGTTTTGAGATTTTTTGACGCTAATTATGATTTTTTGCATTTTTTTGAATGCAAATTGTTTCTAATACATAAAATACTGTTTTGTGCTGATAATTAGATGTTTAAATAAATTGTTTAAACAATTCATTATTGTTTTTAGCAATTTTCTCTTAGAATGGAGATTTAAAGTCGCGGTTTTTTCAAACATTTTCCACTTTTTGTAAAAATGTTCAATTAGAGAGAAGTAAGAGTTCATTAATGTTAACAAATATAACTTTTTAAACAATTGATTATTATTGTTAATAATATTCTCTTATAATAATGGTAGAAAATTGCAGCTTTTTTAAATTTTTAACTTTTTGTTCACTTTTCACTCGGAGTGAGTTAAATAATTAATCAAAGTCACTAAAATTATTTGTTTAAACAATTTATTATTATAATTAATAATATTCAATTTAAATAATGCTAGAAAGTTGCGTTTTTTTCTTAAATTTGCAACTATTTGTCTACTTTTCACATAGGGTGAGTTAATCATTAATTCAATTTAACAAAAATAATTATTTAAACAAATTTTATTGTTTATAACTATCTTCTTCTTTATTAATGCAACACAATTACGGTTTCTTCTGAAATCTTTAACTTTTTACCCACTTTTTACTTAGGAGAGTAATAAATAATGCAAGTCAACAAACATAGTTGTTTAAACAATTTATAATTGTTTATAAACATCTTCTCTTAGATAAGTGCTGAAAAGTTGTAGATTTTTTCTGAAATCTTAAACTTAATATTAATTATAAACTTATAATATTATTAACATTAATAATAAATTGTTTAAACAATGATGTTTGTCAAGATTAATTAACTAATTGTAAATTGGACAAAAGGTAAAAAATTCAGAAAAATCACGACTATCTAGCAATAATATTGATGAAGATAGTTATTAACAATAATAATTTGTTGAAACAATTATTTTTGCTCAACTCAAATAATTATTAAGTCACTCCAAGTGAAAAATAGACAAATAGTTAAAAATTTCAGAAAAAAACCGCAACTTTCTAGCCTTAAGAAAAGAGAATATTATTAGCAATAATAATAAATTGTTTAAAGAAATATTTTTCTTAACTTAAATTCATTATTATTTCACTCTAATAGAAAAATGGAAAACAAGTTTAAAAATTCAGAAAAAACCGCAACTATCTAGTATTAATATATAAGAAGATAGCTATAAACAATAATAATTTGTTTAAACAATTATTTTTGCTATATTACATTTAAATAATAACTCACTCTAAGTGAAAAGTGAACAAAAAGTCGAAAATTAAAAAAAAAACGCAATTTCTAGTATTATTCAAATATAATATTATGAACCATAATAACTAATTGTTTAAACAATTATGTTTGTTAACATAAATTAACTATTGCTTCTCTCTAATTGAAAATTGGACAAAAAGTGGAAAATTTTTGAGAAAACCGCGACTTTCTATCTCTATAAGAGAAAAATGCGAAAACAAATAATAAATTATTTAAACAATTTATGTTAATATCTAATTATTCGAGGGGCAAAACAATTTTCAATGCGAAAGAAATATTTCAAATGGCTATTTATTTTTTCATTTTTTTTTAAGGTTGAACACATGTAATTTTCCTAAGATTCTTGAAAAAATTCAAAAAGATTTTTGAAGATTTTCCACTAAATAGTTACATTTTCATAAAAAAAGTAAATTTTCAGCAAAATAGTGGAATCCTTAACAAAAAATAGTAATTTTCAACCAGTTGTATGTTTAACCAAAAAAGATGAATTTATTTATCAAAAGAAACAATTTTTCTACAAAATAGTTTAATTTTTCAACCCGAAAATATAAATTTTCAACAACAAATTTATTTTAAACAAAACAGATGAATTTAAAACAAAAATGATGAATCTTCAAAAATCTTTCTAAATTAGAAAAAATTCCTGGAAATCTTAACCAAGAAAGGTGAGATATACCATAAATTAAACCAAATAGTTGAATTTTCAAGCAAAAAAGATTAAAATTTAAGCAAAAACAGTTGCATTTTCATCCAAATAGTTCAATTTTCAAACGAAAAAGACGAATTTTTAGAATACAGTCAAATTTTCCACAAAAAACATAATTTTCAACCAAGAAAGATAAAATTTCTACCATAAAAGATGAATGTTCAACAAAACAGTCGAATTTTCGAAAAAAAGATGATTTGAACAAAATAGTTGAATTTTCAACAAAATTATTAAACTTTCAACAAAATAATTTAAGTTTTAACTAAATAGCTGAATTTTTAACCTACAAAGATTGGTTTTCAACCAAGAAGATTAATTTTCTACAAAAAAATGAATTTTCAACTAAAAAATATAATAGTTTATAATGTTGGATGTTAATTCAACCAAAAATGGAATAGTTAAATTTTCAGTTTCAAAAATTACTTTTCAGCAAAGAAAAAGTTTTATCAACCAGTTGAATTCAACCAAAAACATACGAATTTTCAACAAAATATTTGAATCCTCAATGAAAATGATGAAAACTAATTTTCTACCCAAAAAGAAGAATTTGCAACAAAATAAGAGAATTTTCTATAATTTTCTAATTTAAAAAACAAGAATTATTTCAAAACTTCTAAATATCTTTTAAAATAACTCCAAGTTTTCCTAATCTTTGTGTAAATCCTGCAAAATAAAAATATGTTTCTTAAAATCTTCCGAATTCTTTTTTGACATATTTTGATATCTTCAAACCTTGAAATAAATCTTTTAAAATAAAACGTGCATCATCATTAATTTCCCCAGAAATCTTATTGTGGGTATCGCTGATTAAAATTTTCTTTTTTAATAATAATGTTTAGAAACATTCAGAATTCATTTTATAATAAAATAAAATTATTTAGTTGGAAATTTTGATATCAAAAATTGATGGTGCAGACATTTCTTAATCTTTATTAATAGATAAGAGATAAACAAAATGAAAACACTAAATATAATAATATATATCACTAAAAGTGATATTCACGCAATATCTACAACAATGTATGCGATATCTCGTGACTACCTTTTTTTTTGAAGATAAATCAAGAGAAAATTATTTTTTTTTGCCTGACTTTTCCCTGCCTTTCCAAAACCAACAAAATTCCCTGATTTTGTCTGATTTCTAGGTTTCCCCTGACCTTTAGCCACCCTGTATCATGCTGATTTTTTTTTAAATTAACATATAACTTAATTTTTAATTTATATTATCTATATAATTTTATTATTATTCATTTCTTTATTTACTTATACTATTTAATTTCAATTTCTGGTCAAATGGGACTGTTATATTTTTGTTAAATGTATTTAAAAAAAATATTTATTCAAAATTCCCTGGAATATTTTAAAACACCCTTAAATTATTCAAATTCTGAGATCTTTCAAAACATATTAAAACTTTTGAAAGCACTTGAAAATTTCTTGGAATTTTCAGAAATACCATAAAAATTCTTTGAATCCCTTTAAATTATTGATGTCTATTAAAAAGTTCATGAAATATTTTAAAATATAATAAAATATTTCACATTATTTGAAATTCCTTGAAACTTTTGCCATTTTTGATAATTCCTTTGAATTTTTTTAAATATCCTAAAATCTTGAAAATCCCATGGAATCCTTTCAAATTAATGAAATGTTTTGAAAATACCTTGGAATCGTTTTAAAACACCCTGAAATATTTAAAATTGTTTGAAATCTCTTCATATTATTAATGAATATGAAAATTCTTTTAGAATCTTTCAAAATACCCTAAAATGTTTCACATCTCTTCAAATCCCTTGACATTTTTTAAAGCTCTTGAAAATTCCTTGGAATTTTTAAAAAGTACTCTAAAATCTTTAAAATCCTTTGGAATCATATCAGATTATTGAAATTTATTTAAAAAACATTAGAATCTTTTAAAACAGCCTAAAATGTTTTAAATCGTTTGAAATCTTTTGAAATCCCTGGAAAGTGTTGAAAGCCCTTGCAAATTCCTTGGAATTTTAAAAAATACCCTAAACTCTTTAAAATCCTTCAAAATACTTTTGAATTATTGAAATTTATTAAAAATACCTTGGAATCTTTTAAAATATTCCAAAATATTTCACCACTGTTGAAATCAATTGAAATTTTTTAAAGCTCTTGAAAATTCCTTGGAATTTTTAAAAAGTATTCTAAAATCTTTAAAATCCTTTGGAATCATATCAGATTATTGAAATTTATTTAAAAAACCTTAGAATCTTCTAAAACAGACTAAAATATTTCAAATCGTTTGAAATCTTTTGAAATCCCTGGAAAGTGTTGAAAGCCCTTGCAAATTCCTTGGAATTGTAAAAAATACCCTAAACTCTTTAAAATCCTTCAAAATACTTTTGCATTATTGAAATTTATTAAAAATACCTTGGAATCTTTTAAAATATTCCAAAATATTTCACCTCTCTTGAAATCAATTGACATTTTTTAGAGCTCTTGCAGATTCCTTGGAATATTTCAAAACACACTAAAACATTTAACATCTTTTGAAATTCCTTGATAGTTTTGTAATCTTTTGAAAATTGCTTTGGATTTCTAAAAATACCCTAAAATATAGAAAAAATCTTCAGAATTCCTTTCGATTATTGAAATTTAATATAAATTTCTTGGAATATTTTAAAATACCTTATAATATTTCACATCTTTGGAATTACCTTGCATCTTTTTAAAGCTCTTGAAAATGACTTGGAGTTTTTGAAAAGTACTCTAAAATCTTTAAAATCCTTTGGAATCCTATCAGATTATTGAAATTTATTTTAAAAACCTTAGAATCTTCTAAAGCAGCCTAAAATATTTTAAAACGCTTGAAATCTTTTGAAATCCCTGGAAAATGTTAAAAGCTCTTAAAAATTCCTTGGAATTTAAGAAAATATCCTAAACTCTTTAAAATAACTTAAAATTAGTGAATTTTTCGTAAAAATACCTTGACATATTTTAAAAAACCCCAAAATATTCTACATCTTTTGAAATCCTTTGAAATTTTTTTATGCTCTTCAAAATTCCTTGGAATTTTTAAAAAGTACTCGGAAATCTTTCAAATAACTTCAAATTAATGAAATTTATCAAGAATACCTTGAAATATTCTAAAACACCCCAAAATATTTCACATCTCTTGAAATCCACTGAAATTTTTTAAAGCTTTTGAAAATTCCTTGGAAATTTTAAAAAGTACCCTACATTCTTTGAAATCCTTTGGTATCCTGTCAGATTATTGAAATTTATTTTAAAAACCTTGGAATCTTTCAAATATTCCAAAATATTTCACATCTTTTGAAATCTTTTGAACTTTTTTAAAGCTCTTGAAAATTCCTTGGAATGTTTAAAAAGTACTCTAAAATCTTTAAAATCCTTTGGAATCCTGTCAGATTATTGAAATTTATTTTGAATCCATAGAATCTTATAATACAGCCTAAAATATTTCACATCTTTTGAAATCTTTTGAACTTTTTTAAAGCTCTTGAAAATTCCTTGGAATGTCTAAAAAGTACTTTAAAATCTTTATAATCCTTTGGAAGTATATCATATAATTGGAATTTATTTTTCAAATCCTAGAATCTTCTAAAACAGCCTAAAATATTTCAACTCGTTTGAAATCTTTTGAAATCCCTGGAAAGTGTTGAAAGCTCTTGTAAATCTCTTGGAATTTAAAAAAATACCTTAAGCTCTTCAAAATCTTTACAATCCCCTCAAATTAGTACAATTTATTAAAAATACCTTGAAATCTTTTAAAATATCCCAAAATATTTCACATCTCTTGAAATCCCTTGGAATTTTGTAAAGCTCTTGAAAATTCCTTGGAATATTTCAAAACACACTAAAACATTTAACATCTTTTGAAATTCCTTGATACTTATGTAATCTTTTGAAAATTACTTTGAATTTCTAAAAATACCCTAAAATCTAGAAAAAATCTTCAGAATTCCTTTGAATTATTGAAATGTAATGTAAATTTCTTGGAATATTTTAAAAGACCCTATAATATTTCACATCTTTTGAATTACCTTGCAATTTTTTAAACCTCTTGAAAATTCCTTGGAATTTTTATAAAGTACCCTACAATCTTTCAAATCCTTTGCAATCCTATCAGATTATTGAAATCTTATGAAAAGTCCTTGGAATTTTTTGAAACACCCGAAAATATTCTTAATCTTTTGAAATCCCTTGAAACCTTTTAAAGTTCTTGAGAATTTCTTGGAATTTTCAAAAATTCCTCAAAATCTTAAAAATTCTTTGGAATTCCTTTAAATTAATAAAATTTATGGAAAATATCTTAGAATGTTCAACACTACCCTAAAATCTTAAAAATAAACTGAAAACCCCTTTAGATTATTAACAAATATCAAAAATTTCTTGGAATATTTTAAAATATCCTAAACTATTTCACATCTTTTGAAACCCCTTGAAACTATTTAAATCTCTCGAAAATTCCTTGGAATTTGGAAAAATGCTCTAAAAACTTAAAAATCCTTTAGAAACCTTTCAAATCATCGAAATTTATTAAAAATTCAGGATCTTTCAAAAGTCCATAAATATTTCACATGTTTTTAAATCCCTTGAAATTTTTTGAATCTCTTGACATTTCCCTGGAATTTTCAGAAATACCTTGAAATCTTTAAAATCCTGTGATATCTTTCAAAATCCCTTCAAACACGTGAAAGCTCTAAAAAATTCCATGGAATTTTCAAAAATACCCTAAAATCTTCAAAAATCCTTTGGTATAGCTTTAAATTATTGATGTTCATTAAAAATGCCTTGGAATTTTTCAAATTACCCTAAAATCTTTAAAAATACCCTAGAATCTTTAAAATCCTTTGTAATCCCTTCAAATTATTGAAATACATGAAAAAATCTTTGGAATCATTTAAAACACCCTAAAATATTTCAAATCTTTTGAAATCTTTTGAAATACATTGAAACTTTTTAAAGTTCTTGAAAATTCCTTGGAATTTTTATAAATACTCTAAAAATTGCCAAAATCCTTTGAATTTATAATATACCCCAAAGCATTAAAAAAGAAGAAAATTTAAGAATAGGGATAGACCTTAATTCAATATTATTTATCCCATGGATTAATTTATTCAAACAAAAGAGACTAAAGTGATCTTCTTATTTAAAAAAGTCATTATAGTGACTTTTTATTATTTTATTATTATATTTATATTATTATTTATTTATGTTATTTAATTTAAATTTTTGGACCAATGAGGCTGTTATGTTTTTGTAAATGTTTTTTTTTTAAATATTTATAATGTTTAGCTTATAGCTTAGGTAATAAAAGTTATAAAAAAGATGACGAGAGAGGAAAATCCTTCATATGAAAACTCGTAACCTCCATTGTAGTTTCATGGAGGAAGTTTTCTTAGTCATCACGTTGTAAGTTATAGGGGGACCTCTATATATTAAAATTGAAATCAACAGAAGTAAAAAAGTAGATTTCTCATTTTATCGATCATCGATAATTATTTCGATCTATGTATTTTTACTA
>JAABKJ010012627.1:0-10481 GCA_011634705.1 Andricus grossulariae
GATGTCATTTTTTAGATGACAGTTGCTCCCAGTGGGACCCTGCGGTGGTTGTTAACCTTTAGTTTTTAATTGTATATGGGACAGAATACGTCAAGTGTACCCGCCTAGCATTAATTTTTTGTTGGATCGGGTTGAAACTTGGCTGAATTATAGTCCTAGTGGACATATATTAATTCACCAAACCACAGGTCCATTTATCAACCGCTTGTCAATGTACAGTGGCCTTAAGTTTTCACTTTTCACGCGTTTCTGTACCTTTACATTAGTGTAACTTCTTTCAGGATGATCCGATTGTACTCTTATCATAGTGTCGTGGAAAGTTTTTTTCATGTACTTTAAGATTATAATAACGAAATATATACTTTTTTATATTTTTTCATTCATTTGTTTGAAAATCGGATTGAAATTGAGTTGAGAAAATATAGTCGAAATGAAATCGTAATGGTGAAAAGTGTTAGGTTTTGGTATTTTTTAGTATGAAAAAGAAATTAAAATTGATAAGAACTGAAATAGGAAAGAAAATGCTTTTAACAATACTTATTTGTCAATGCTGTTTAGTTTTGTTTACTAATTCAGTTGATTTATTTATGATTCATTGATTTCAATCTTGCACTTGGTATTAATTCAGATTTGAGACCCATAATAGTTTTTCAGAGGAGTTCCAAAATAGAAATTTATAGGACAAAATTATCTTACCAAATGACCAACATTCAATGCTCATTTTTTTACATTTTTTGATCACCAAAACGCATATTTTGAAGGCAATAACAATCCTCGTGTTTAAGTGCGTTTCAACATAGTGAGAAAAACTGTCATACTAGTCCGAAATTCCATCAAATAAGACTTTAAAGAAATTATCGAAAAATTGTTGAATAATTGTTGATAGAAAAACCTATCCAATCACTATATGAATGAAACTTAATATCATTCAGATTTCTGGGAATTAAAACCAGTCTTTTTAAAAAATCTACAAATGTATTAATATTCTGAATTGATACTGTATACTTTCTTTGTATAATAATTTAAGGCTGAGCTGTTAAAGATGAAAAAAATTGTATTTGGAGCGTTAAATTACTCGATTTTCTGATACATTTTCAACGACTGGCTATTAAGCTGCTTGGATTTAAATACTTCTAAATTGATACATTCAATAATATTGTGTTTTTTATTTAAATCATAGAATACTGTGTGATTTGCACTAGAAATCCGTAACAGTTGAATTTTCAACTTCATACTTATATTTATACTTATAACTTGTATTTTTATACTTTATACGGGCATGGATAAAAAATCTGAACAATTTCATATTGCAAACGTCCAAAATTAAAGAATTGTGCATATTTGTACATATTGATTTTTTAACTGGAAGCCTTAAACTTAGACTTTTCATTATGTAAAAACGTTTATAAATAATAATTTGACATCCAAATATTAAAAAATGAAAAATTGTAAGCAATCATTCAAATTTTATCATTCCCAATCTAAAGCCCTAACAGTCATGCAATTTTTAATGTAAAGAATTCTGATAATTACAATTTAAAGACAATTTGAAAAAAATACTCAAACTCTGGAAGTATAATTTGTTCTAGTTCGCAAGGCTTTACATAAACAAATGTTCAGTTTAGAATATCCAGTATTTAAATTTGTAATTTTAGCTGGTCTGAATGTAAACATGGTTTAACTTTATTGACTTTCTTCTTCATCCATAATGTGTCCCCTAAGGGTTTACATGACTTCCATTTCTTACAATACTTCTGTCTACATATTTTATAAATCTTATTCTTACTATTTACAGTTATTTACACCTATTTACAGAAAATCTTATATCTAGAACCTTATTTATATTTTTGACGATAGCGCTATTTAGGACGTGTTAGCGAACGAGAGTGCGAGTGATCGAAAGCGAGAGTGCGAGAGAGAGAGAGAGAGAGAGAGATAACGCAAAAGCATCTCAATCTACTTATGCTATTACATATCCATTACTTACAAATCCTTACGCTTCTAGATTAAGCGACTTCCGTTTCCTTTTTCTTTCACTTCTCTTGTACCTCCATTTTGCCACCTTTTTGCATCCATTTTTTCAATCTTTCTCATTCGCTCTCCTAGCCTCCTCTAACTCCTTCATCCACTTTTCCCCCAAACTCTCCTCTCCTAAAATCTTTACCACATTCTCTTGCCAGCTTCCTTTATCTCCCATTCCTCTCCTAGATTCTTCCCATACATGCTCTCATGTTTCCTCTTCCCATTCACAGATTCTGCACTTGCTGTTATCTTTCTTTTCCCAATGCATACCTTCCCTTACTTCGTTTCCCAATCTAAATCTTGCTATTCTGGTCCATCTTTTCTCTCCCCATCCCTTTTATGAATACTTTGCTATTCCTTCCTTTTTTATCATCTTATACCATTTATTATATTTCGATTTCTCAATCATCCCCCATCTTTCTATTAATTGTCTTTCCCTTTTTTCCATTTCTTCATAGTTTACTCCAGTCCAGTCTTCTATATCTCTAGCCTCAAAGAACTCCCTCCTTTCTTCTTCCCATCTCGTTCATTCCATCGCCCTTCCTCTCCTACCTTCTACCTTCATCAAACACTTTATCGCCAAATCTCCTCCCTTTCCCTCCCTCAGCTTCGTCTCCAAACTCCATGCTCTCTTTCCCGCTCTAGTACTTAATTTATCCCTTTGCGCTTCTTCTCTCACCATATATCCCGGCGTCCTTCAGTCTACCCCCAGCGTCCACCTTATATACCTTTTTTGTAAACTCTCAATATATTTTCCTTCCTTTCCATCCCCATATCTCTGCTCCATAACCTAATACCGGCCATACCAACGTATCAAATAACGACATTCTCCTTCTCCAATTTTTTTCAACCTTCTTTTTCCTATTCCCCATATCTATTTCATTACCCCTGCTGCTTTTTTTATCCTTTCTCCTATATGAGCTCTATGATCTCCATTTGTTTGCAAGGTATATCCCAAATACTTAAACTCTTTTACTTCTTCTAAGTTTGTTCCCTTCCATCTACCCGTCCATCCTTTCTTTCTTCCCTCTCCTTTTCTAAACTTTTTCTAAAATCAGCTAAAATCAAAAATCATCTTTTCATCTAAAATCTTTGTCTTTACCACATTTAAATTCAACTTTTTCCCATCCAAGTATTTCTCTGACCCTGTAATCAAGCCCGCCATCCCTTCTTCATCCTCTGCCATCAACAATATATCGTCTGCGTATGCCAGTGTATATATCTTTTCGTCCCCTATCCTAACTTCTCCCCACACTTTTCTCTTCATTTCTTCTTCCAAGTCTGATATTAATATAATAAATAAAAGTGGGCTCAGAAGACATACTTGCCTTACTCCTCTCATCAACCAGAAACTATCTCCTACTTTTTCTCCTACCTTTACCTTGCCTTTTGTCTTTCTAAAAATTTCCGCTACTCTCTTCATTAATTCCTTTCATATCCCCTTTTTCACCATAACTTTTTCTATCTCACCTTGGTCTAATGAGTCAAACGCCGCCTTTAAGTCCACGAACATTGCTATCATTGCCCCTTTCTCCCCTCTCATCCTCTTATTTACTAGACAGTTCAGAACATATATATTGTCCATCACCCCCATCCCTTTTCTAAACCCTAACTGATTTAAAGGCTCTTTTTTCCACAACTTCTTTTCCTAACCTCTCCGATAAAACTTTCACATATATTTTATACAGTGTTGGCATCAGTGTCACTCCTCTATAATCCTTAAGATTCCCCCCTTTGCCTTTCTTGACTATTGGTATCACTATTCCTTCTTCCCATAGCTCTGGTCACACCTCTCCTCTCCATACTCTATTGCACATTATCCATTCCCATTCCTTCATTTCTGTCCCCTCATATTTCCAGACTTCATTTGGAATCTCATCTATATAAGGAGCCTTTCCACCTTTCATCATCCCTAATACCTTGGCTATTTCCTCCCTTGTAATGTCCTCCTCCTCATCTGTTTCCCTGCCATCTTTTCCTCCTTTCCTAACTTTCCTATCTACCCTTTCTAGTAATACCATGAAATATTTTTTCCATTCTACCATCTCAATATCCTGGTCTACTATTTTCCTTCTCTTTCTCTCTCTTCCACTTCTATCCGCTCCTTCACTAACTTCTTTATTGCTTGTGCACTCCAATACTCTTTTTATTTCTCCTATCATTATTTACATTACCTCGTTTACATTGCCTTCCCCATTTTTATATTCCTGACTTTTTCTTCGAACTGTTCTTTTTCTTCCACTGACCAATCCCCTCTTCTTGCTCTTTTCACTTTTGCTTCCTTTTTAACCTTATTGTTATTACTCATTTCTCCCTCTACTGTCACTATCGAGGGAAAGTGATCCGAATCTATATAACTCCCTACCTCTAGTTTCTTAACCTTCTTCCCTACCTCGTCGTCCACTACCACATAATCAATTATTGTTCCCCTCTTTCCTCCTTCATCCCCCTCTATACTTCCATTCAGAATAAACCATCCCATTTGCCCCAGGCTCTCTAACAATTTCTTACCCTCCCCATTCAGTATCTTGTCTTTGGAATTCCTTCCTCGCTCCCCACTCCATTCCCTTCCTCCTCTGTCTCCTGGTCTCCCATTGAAATCTCCTCCTTTTATAAGCCTGCTCTCTTGCTTATTTTCTTTGATCAGTTCTCTCATCTCCTTTGACTTCTCTTGCCTGTCATCATTCATATAGACCCCACTATCTTCTATCTCTCTCCTCCCATATTTATCTCTTCTACTATTAATTATTCTTTGTGTTCTTTCGTCTCCTTTTTATCTTTCTCTGTTATACTTCCGTTCCTTACTCCCATCACCATTCCTCCCATTGCTTGGCCTTTTTATTCTTCCTCTTCGCATTTTGAACTTGCTATTTGTAACATCTTGGTAATCTTCCTCTCACTCTGTCCCATCCCTTTTCATCTAGCCACGTCTACATCATTACTGCTACATCCCATTGTGTCAAATTTCTCTTAAACTTTCTATCCTTTCTTTCTAAGCCTGGTATATTCCAGTGGCATATTGTCCAATCTTCCCTTCTCTCATTTCTCGCCTTTTTTTGTTTTCTACTATTTCTTATTTCTTTACCTCCCAATCCGTTCTCTCCTTGTTTCCCGATACCTCATTTTTTATTAACTTTTTCCTGTGCTCCTCCCGATTCCACCAAACACCTTCTATCTGTATTCTCCCATACTTAGCCCATGTTTTTCTTCCCTTTTTTCTTTCCTCTTACGCTATTTTCCTCAACTTATACTGCATATTCCTTTCTGCACATGTCAAATCATCTTATATTCTCTTCAAGTTTCCATATAACACCCTCTTATTTGTCATTACTTCCCTCTTAGGTTCCCATTTTTTTAGTTTCACCAGTACCATTTTCTCCCCTCTTTGCTCTTCCCTTCCTACACTTCGAATTTCCTCTATCTCTATCTGAGCATCAATCCTTTTTAGTATTTCTTCTACTTCTTTCATCAGCTCCTTCGCCTCCAATCTTAGACCCTTTATCACTATATTTCTTTTTCTTTTTTTCTATTTTTCTCAGCCTTTCCTTCTCCTTATTCCCACTCTCCCCTAATCTAAACCCACTCCTGCTTTTCTTTATATATCCCTATAACTTCCATTATCATGTTACGCATGTCATCTAACTATACATTTTCTTTTTCTATTTGAACTTTACGTTCAACTTTTTCTTCGTCTTTCCCCTTGTCTTTTCCTTCCCCCTTCGCCATGTTGGTCTTTTCCCGGTGGTGTTCTGTACATTTTCGGATTTTTGAGGGTGGATCCTGCTTCTACTTCATCTTCACTACTTCCTCTCTCCGCCCTATCCCTCTTCCTATTTACGAATGGCTCTATTGAGCCAAAAATCTCCGCCCTCAATCTCTCCCTTTCTACCGTTTTTCTGTAATGGCCTCTCTTTTTTGTCTCAAGTTTCGGCGTACAGAATACTTCATCGCCCGGATCCTTTTCTTCTTTGCTATCGCTCTCTCCGTTACCCATCAAGCCGAACCTAAGTATCCTCTGTCCGTAACGCCATACGTAACATTCGTTAAATCTATCTTCACTGCGCTACCCCACCCTGCTACCGTACCTTCTTCCGTGCTTCTCTCTATCTTTCCCTCCCTGTCGCGACCTCTCGGCTACACTTGTCTCCTCACCCTGCTCCTCTCGCCAAGCAAACTAACAAAACCCTCAAACCCTAAAAAACATTGCTGACAACTCTCCTCAAATATTAAATCATAAGTATGAGTTTAAATATCAAATAAAAATATTATACTTTATTCTTTATACTGCAATTATAATGTAATTACAGTGAAGTGTCCATCATTTCAAGATGCCATTATTTCGAGACCCCAACATTTCAAGCCCTCCGTGTACGGTTATTTCAAATTGCGCAGTTCCGTCAACTCTCACCACGGTCCCTGTACACTCTTCTCCGCGTTTGTGCCTTACCAATGAAAAAAAAGCCCTAAGAGCGGAAAACCTTGAATTGAGTATTGTTTCGCGACGTCATGGGAATACGTCGCACGACGTTTTCGAAAAAATATTATGAACGTAAAAGTCATAAATGTACAAATAGAAATACTTCTCAAGTGCAGAATCTACTTTCTCAGTTATGTTCCATTCTTTTGTCGATTCAAGACCTTTCAGTTTCACGAAAAAGAATAAAATATCCTAAATGTCAGGTGAGTGGTACTCTAACCTCAAATTTCGTACAGTTGCTTGTATTTCGTAAATCTAAAAGGTCTTCAACCGATAAAAGATGAAGAAACAGAATCGCGCAAATGCATTCTACACTTGAAAATATTACTATACAGACCTTTATAACTTACCTTTACGTTTCGGAGATTTTCTCAAAAAAGTCGTATGCAGTTGCAGTACCATGTACTAACCTTCTTGACGGCTGAAATTTCCACCTATCGACGTCATGTCACGTCGTTTTTTGATTCTATAATATTGATTTCTAGTTGACAAATTGTCGTATGCCAACAAAAACACTTGAAAGACACTTGAAAAACACTGATTGCATGCATGCAGACTAACGGACCGCGACTTTTTCAACTGCGCAATAAGCGGCAATATACGCGTCTGACTACTCGCGCACTCAGCCCTTCCGAGGCGAGAGTCGCAACCATCTCTCGCCCTACGCCCTAAGAATCTGCGTGGGCCAGCAGTTCTATGAATGTCGGGTGTATTTATCTGTATTATTACTGATAGTATTTATTATTGATTTCGAATTACCCGCGCTTTTTGGCTGAAAAAGTAGCGACAGGCGGCGCATCGATACAAGAACGGGGCAGCCAATGAACATCTTCCAGATATTTCCAGCTGTTGAGCATCGCAAAAGTGTTATAACTTTTCAAAAAAACTGCGCATAACATCAAAATTAATATACATATCATACTCGATATCGTCTAATTTATATACGGTCTCATATAAAAGTAGAAATTTCCCAAGTGAGCCTACGATTTTTGACGTTGAAAGGAAAATTGAAACTAAGGATTGGAAAATAATCCACTTATTAGTATTAGGTCATTTAATACAAAATTATTGAGAAAAATTAATTTTGCTTTGAGGATACGGACACACACATTATTATACAATTTTACATTTTACACTTCTCATTTGAATAATAACTTTCTTCTGAAATTAATTCAGTAATAGTACATTGTGCACCAAGGCAGTGAACTAGTATTTTTAGGGCTAAGTCTGAGTTTTTGCAAACACACGAGACCGTGAAAAGACTTCGCTGCCTCAGGACACACGATATGTTATGTAGTAAGAGTATGGTTTCCGTATTCTCGCATGATATCACCTGTTTGATGAATGATCACCGTTCATTAATTTCGTATGAATTATGTGTATTTGTAACTTCTATTTTCTATATTCTCATATTTGTATTGGTATTGAATCCTTTTACTTCAGCATCGATATTTCTTCAGATTTCAGTTTATGCATTATACTTTTATGAATTTTGCAACGACTGAAAATGCCCAAACTTGAAATCTGTCCTAAGATGAGTCAATAAGCAGACCGAGTCAGAGAAAGTTTCAGTAGACACGTTGAAAACTGAGCGCAACAAAGGTTTATTGAGGCAGGCTTAGAGCCTCAGGAAAACGTGCCGATCTTCGGTTTTCACCGCTTAATGAATTACCAATTCTCCAAAAATTTTATTTGTACCTAGATTTTGTCTCTGGCAACATCGGAATCTAGCTGCACCCTTACCTGCTCCTCAGCGGAAGACAGTCTTGTACTACCCTCGAAACGAGTATGACCGTGCAAAAATTGGTCCTTCGAAAATCAGATGAACTTAGAGTCAGTGAATAATTTGGAAGTTGAAATTTACTCTGATCATCGCGTACTTTCATGTGACTATAAACTCAGTAATTAACTTCAGTGATTCAAGTGTGTCATCAGTTTGGACATTTTTCATCACTTTGGACGGGTGATAATTTGTGTACTATAGTTTGAAAATTGTGACCTTGAACGCAGTGAACTTTGCGGTCTCATGGCACCAGCATAAATTGTGTGTGACGTGTAATTAGTTCTTACAGTTTTTAATTTGAACTTTTGAAACTATAATTTCTTTTCTACAAATTTTAACTTAAACTTTTACTCAGCTTCAAATGTTGAATGTGATTGTGATGTGAATTTATAAAAAAATCACTGTGATCTGAAGCTGCACTACGTGTCAAGGACTGTGACACTTGACACATATTTCAACATTTAGAGGCAGACCGTCGACGCTCCACAAACGGTGAGCCTCAAATGCAAATTATTCTCCTTTCCTTAGCTTTCCGTGATATTTAATTTGGTCCCATTGTAGAGTAGGGGTGTCAGCCCTATTTTAACTGAAAAAACAAATTCGGCAACAAACTATTAGAATCTTTGATTGAACGATAAATAAAGCGATTTGACGAGGCAAAACTTTAAAATTATTGTTAATTTAGTTACTAAAATATCTCAAATATGGGTCTGTCACGATAGCGGAATGATCACATTGAACACACAGTTGAGGTGCTTTTAAACATCCATACGGCCAGAAAAAATGTAAATAATTAAAATGGAATGGGTTTAATGAATGAAACTATATTTAGATATTTTTTATGCCGACGTATCTATTATGTCGACGAAAAGGGAGAGTTTCACAAACATCAGCTGTCACTTGAGACGGGTGGAGGGCGCTGCTAAGCAAGTATGGCAGTCAGCCGCGTGTTTAATCGCTCGTAAAAATTTTGGTTGTTTACGGTCTGAGTTCGTGCAGTGTAATCAGTAAAGTGCTGCCATCTCTGTGTCACGTCACTTACTCGATACAATGGCTCTCGAAATCCCTGAGAATAAATTTGAACTTTTAATACAAAAAATTGAAAATCTGGAGTCCTCACTCTCAGCTCTCCACCGCAAAATTGACCATCTTACGCTAGGGAATCAAGAGCTTGAAGTCGAGCAAGAACAACTGAGGTCGGTTATTACGAAACAAAACCGGAGAATCAAGGCAATGGATAGAGCGCTAAGAAGCAACAATTTGATTATTTACGGTGTGCTGGAGGAAGACGACGTGGATCTGGTGCAGTCAGTATGTAGTATTTTCAAGCAGCATCTTGATATTAAAATTCGCTCAGACGAGGTCGAATCTGTTAGACGGATTGGAGAAAAAGTTTAGGATAAACCACGTCCCCTCCTAACTCAGCTACGTTCTTTTGAGGCTAAAATAGTGATCTTATCGCAGCTGAGAAAATTATGCGGCACTGGGATCAACATTGCGGTGGACTATAGTAAAAAATTCCAAAATGAAAAGAAGACTCTGCTTCCGTATCTTAAGGAGGCTAGAAATTGTGACCTGAAAACTTCCTTAAGCTATAATGTATTATATGTAGATGGCAAAAAATTCGATTACAAGGATCTGTCAACGTTCGAGTCTGTAATCCAGAATACAAAATTATCTGGAAAAGGGGCGGAACCATTTGAAAGAAGGAAAATGGGGAAAGCAAGCGGCATACAGGGAAAGGTGAAACGCAAGGCTTCAGAATCTCCACCAGCCATTATCAAAGAGCAGGCGGGAAATCTTACGAAGAAGAAAAATACAAATGGTTAAATGAGCGAAATACATCATGAAGAGTTAACAATACTACAAACTTCTTGTTCTGGAACTGTGACGGTTATGTAAGATTTTTAAACTCCTGTATTAATTATGATAAATTTGATATTGCAGAAATCGTCGAAACCTGGATCACTCAAATTCCCAAAAACAATCCAGCACACTTTACGTTTGTTAATGCAGGGGATAAAAGTGTCAATGACTTGGTTTGGTGCAATGCTGAGGCATTAGGTATACTTGACGACTTGAAGGTGGATCAATCCACACATACCTCGGATCATTTCCCGGTCTTAGTCTCCTCTTGTTGCTCTCCCACCACAGCTGGTGACTCAAGTGCGCTGAATGTAAACAAAAACAAAAGCTTGA
>JAABKJ010012628.1:0-10481 GCA_011634705.1 Andricus grossulariae
CGTATAAAATGGAAGGTACTAACACTTTTCAATTGAACAATTTTAAATGAAATGCAGATAAATTGCTAAATTTTGAATTTTTAACTTTTATAAATTATAGAGTTCAAAGATTCAAAATCAATTCGAAAAATATAAATCCACGTTATCATTTTCAATTCTTTAAATTAAATAATCAATCAATGAATTTAAAAACTTTTCAAAATTATATTATTTTAATAAATGTTAAGCTTGAAACATTAAAAATTGAAAAATTAAGATTCTTTTTGACTGAACACTTCTTAAATTAAAAGTTAAATTATTTTTATTTTAAATAGTTTAAACATCCCTGAAAAGCTTCAAAATTTTATTTCGAAATTTTGAGAAATCTAAAAGTTGTTTTAAATTTATTCAAATTTAAAATTATGTTTGAAATTTTTTCAGGACTTCTAAATATCTTTTAAAATGAATCGAATTTTTCCTACCATTTTTAGAAAATTCTGTAAATTTAAAAAAAATTTCTTAAAATTTTCTAGATTCTTTTTGACAATGTTGGAAATCTTTTAAAATCTCTTTAAATATTCTCTTAAAATAATTTTTCAAAATGAAAAATCACTTTCAATTCTCCTAGGAATCTTAAGAAAATGTTTTTATTCTCTTGAAGCCTTACACAATTCTTAAAAAGATTCTAAATTTTTTGTTTGAAATCTGCAAAAATCTACATTTTGTTTTAAATTAGTCTGTGGCTATTTGCACTGAAATTTCGGTACAAATAGCCGAATTTTATCAGTACACACACTCTTCGGTTAAAATATTTGAAATCATTTCAAGTTTTGAATTAATTTTGAATCTTTTCAAATCTTCTAAATATTTCTTAAAATTAAACCAATTTTTTTTACAAATAATAAGTGTTTAATTGTTATTTATACATCAAAATTCAACAATTTCAAATTAAACATATTCTAAATAGAATAATTAAAATTGTAACGTTCAAAGTTTAAAAGCTCTTCGAAATTTTAACGATTCAAGGCTTTTAATGACTAACAATTCAGTTCCAAATTGTTTACTTTTAAATATTTGGTATCATTTTACTCGCCTTAAATGAAAAATCAAATATTGATAAATATTAAATAATTATTCTTTATCTTGATTAAATAATTTCAAATTGAATGAGTTAAAAATGAAATATTTTAGACTGAAACAATATTTTTAATTTAAGGAAAGCCTTTAGTTACGAATATATTATGAAGTTGTTTTTAAGTTGAAAATAGTTCATAAATTGGTGGTTTACATTTGTTTATTTATTTTGAACGGATTTAGAATCGTTTTGTCAAATCAATTATTGTTCACTTTTTAATACTTAAAGTACAGATCCATTTGAAAAATAATTTATTCATTTAGATTTACAGTTGATAGAGTAAAAATGTTTATCAACAATTTTCAACTTAAAACGCTTTAAATTTTTAATTGTTAGTCTTCAAGACTGCTTTTTAAAATTCTTTAAATTAAAAACGTACGCTTAAAAATAAAAATTTTCAAAGTAAAAGATATTCGAATTATGAATTGTAAACTGAATGATATCATAATTGAAAAAGATAATTCAACTAATTATTTAAAAACTGTTGAAATCGAACTTTGACAGATTTTTCTTCTACAGATTTGTAAAATTTCCGGTCAAAAAATAAATTCACTGTCATTTCCCAGTTTCCCGGTCCAGCGGCCACCCTGACATTTTTACTTTAAAATATGTAGGATGTAGGTCATTGTATATTATTATAGGTTATGTAACATATGATGATAAAATCGTAAATGACATTAACGAAAATTTAAATATGTATAATTTTTTTAAACAAAGAAAATGATCAGCTACGAAGAAAATTACATGATACATTTTTAGGATAGAAACAATTGTTAATAGCTGCCAAAATATGCAATAATAAAAATAAAAAATATATAAATCTAACCTCTCTTTTCAGCTGTCAACTATTCACTCTGAGTTTTCCTTTGTCATTCCAAGTTCTAACAACTGAAAATATTCAAGATAACATTTTTATATTTTATATATATATATGTTGACACAAATGGTACGAGATGAGTGGTGATGAGTATTTTAGCGATATTTTTCCTCCTCCTTCCATATCACGACATGCTTGGATTAGTCACACATATGGGTTTTCCCCGCTTTTTCACTGATATGAAAAAAAGGGAGACACAAAGTATATCTGGACTTTGTCAGTCTTATCAAACCGGAAACTATGGAAATCAACAAAACGGTCAAAACTCAAAAGTATGTAAACAAATGCATGTCATCTCTGCTCCAGGCTGAGTGCGCCCAATTTGGTCCCCAAACGCACTGCGCCTGCGTCGCATCAGCAGCCACATTGGACGTTGATCGCGCGCTTATTTGAAATGATTAAATATGCAAATCAATTTTTGATAATATATTATTATAAAGTACAAAAAAATATTATGAATTATTCAGAACTTACATTGGAGAAAAAATTCTTCCTTTTTTTTCTAATTTAAACTCAATAATTAATTTCTAAATAGTAATATCTAAGCATTAATTTATCTTTCACTCTAAAAAATTATTTTATGATCTGAAAATTAATTTAATTGAGCCTACAATGATGATTCATCATAAAAAATTGATTGACACATTTAATAACTTCAAAAAAGCGCGCCGTATACAGCGAATGAGACTGTTGATGCGACGCATGCGCAGTACAGTTGTGGACCGAATTGGGAGCACTCAGCCAAGAGACATATGTTTACCAGTGTGCCGAAAGCTGAAGAGGAGCCTCATTTTTATAGATTTTGATAAAAAAAATTTGTTGTCTACAATTTTGGGGAAGAGAGAGAAAGGATGATTACAAAGGGTCACAGAAGATTATACGTGTAGGGGGCCAAACATTTTATCACGTCAGCTAAAATATAACGCCGGATAAAACAACCTGATAAAACTAACCAAAACTTATTTTGATTATAAAATTAGCCTTCAAATGTCTGATTATTGAATATCTTTGTCATTGTGCTGTCATTCCACATATATCTATATATACAACAACAAACGAAGATTTGTAGGTTGTTCAATCAATGCTGATCAATGCCAACGTGGGTGTGCTGTGCTACTGCGCTTGCGTTAGGGCCGCACGCTGATTAGCCGCAGTTGGCGCGCAATTCAAAATTAATATATGAAAAATAGCTTTTTCTACATAAATTATTCATAAAAGTTTATAGTTGATTCGTAAAATAGAGTCAAAGTGTCAGTTATTCAGTTTGTAAAGAAAAAATGTGATATTTTGAGTACGGTCAGTTTTTCTTGTATAGTTCTGAATTTCGCAAACACTACATTATTGTTTACTGAAAGAACGTTTCAAAGTACATGTTTTCAAAAGTTTTCTATTTTTTTACAGCGAAAACTAAAATTAACCATATTTTCGAATTAAACAACTAACTGTTTTTGAAAGAAATCGTCTTCTTTTTTTTTTGGGTTGAATTCAACTGTTTTTGATTAACATTTCATCGGTTGAAGTTTCTTCTCTTTGGTTGGAAATTAGCCTTTTAATTGTTTTTGTTTCATTTTTGGTTACAAGCTGCTCTTTTTTATTTGAAATATTACATATTTGTTGAAAATCCGTCCTCTTTGGCTGAATTCAACGGCTGTTAATTTTAAATATTTTTTGGTTGAAATATCAACTATTACATTTTACGTTATTTGTTGAAGATTCATCTCTTTGGTTTAAAATAAACTATTTTAATGAAAATCAGTTGTTTTTTTTCGTTAAAAATTCGCCTCTTTTAGTTTGAAAATGAACCATTTGGGTGAAAATTCGTCTCTTTTGGTTGAAAATTTAACTAATTTTTTTAAAATTCTTTTTTCTTTTCTTGAAAATTGATATTTTTAGTTAAATTCAACTATGTGTTTCAACATTGACTTTTTTTAGAAAATTATTCTTCTTATTTGCAAATTCATTTATTTTGGTTAAAAATTAATTTCTTTGGTTAAGAATTTAACTACTTTGTTAAAAATGTAACCACTTTGTAAAAATTTTTTGTTTGTGAAAAAAATAATTTTTTAGTTGACAACTCGACTTTTTGGTAGAAAATTAATCTTCTTGTTTAAAAATTCATCTTTTTGGTAAAAATGCATTATTATTTGTTGAAAATTTAAGTATCTCGTTCAATCCTTCTTTTTCTTGTTTCAAAATTATTTTTTCAATTGAAAAGTGAACTATTTCATTTTTGATTACAAATTTCTTTAGTTGCAAATTAATTTCTTTCCATTAAAATTTAACTAATTTATTGAAAATTTGTTTTTTTTCGTAGTTGAAAATTAATTTTTGAACTTAAAAATGAAGTATTTTATTTAAAATTCTTTTTTTTTTGTTCAAAGACATGTGAGCGCAAACTCAAAATTTTTTTCAATTTTTTTCAAAATCAACTTACGATGACACGAAACGCGATATCGAGTTAAAAAATTAGGAAACTAAATATGAAACACTAAAAAGCGCGGGTCTGGTCCTAAAATTTTATAATTATGAAAAAAGCAACAAAAAAATTTTTCAAAAAAGTTTTTTTTTATAATTATAAAAATTTAGGACCAGACCCGCGTTTCTTAGTGCTTCATATTTAGTTTCTCAATTTTTCAACTCGATATCGCGTTTCGTGTCATCGTAAGTTGGTTTTGAAAAAAATTGAAAAAAATGTTTGAGGTTACGCTCACATACTTCAGTTGAAAGTTCATCTCTATGGCTGACGATTCAACTATTCTATTTTGAAAATTCGCTTCTTTTGGTTGAAAATTAATTTTTTTAACCAAAAATTCAATTATTCCATTTTTGATTGAAAATGTTTTCTTTTTTAGTTGAAAATTCACTTCTATTGTTGCAAATTGTATATATTGTTGGTAATTCAATTTTTTTTATCTAAAAATTTATCACTATTCCATTTTTGGTTGAAAATTTCTTTTTTTAGTGAAAAATTCGTTTTGTTTTAGTAGAAAATGTACCTTTTTAGTTAGAACTTCAAACGTTTAATTGGAAAATTTATGTATTTCGTTGAAAATTCTGATATTTGGTAAAAAAATTAAAGAATGTTATCGAAACACGTACTTTGATTTTTTTTCAATAGACAATAATGTTGTGTTTGTAAAATTCAGAACTACGCAAGAAAAAGTGACCAGTAATTAAAATATTAAATTTGTTCTCTTCAAACTGAATGACTTACTCTTTTACTTTATTTTACAAAGGAACTATAAACTTTCATCAATCATTTATAAAAAAAGACTATTTTTCATATATTAGATTTAAATTTTCGCAGAACTTGGACCCGGACTCTCGGATACTGGGTATGCAAAATGCATTCCTGTTCTTATGAAAATCTTGACTGTTGCAATTTTTAAATAAAATATGATAGATTATCGGTTGTTGAATTTATTTTCGGAAAGAGAAAAGATCCTTTTTTTAGTTATGTGCTATTTTAAAGTTATGGCAAAATGAATTATACTAAAAAATCGACCGAAATGCTGCTTAGTAGAGTTTACGTAGAACTTCAGAGAGTAAACAAATACCAAGACGTCGAAAAAGTTACGTCCAATGCTTTTTTTAAATTTTGAGTTATAAAAAAATGCAAATATCAGTGCAACAAAAATCTGGTTTAATGTTTAGATTTAAGATCGGTATTCATGTTTTTCTAATAATAATAGTCGCATCGTTAATAATCTATTTTTTTTTTCTAAAAATCATAGCTTCAAATATCGCTGTAAACTTTTAAGTTATTCTAAATTTTCATCGATTTTGTAGTGTAATTAATTTTTTCACAAATTTAAAATAGCACCAAAGATATGATATATTTGATAGCATGTAACCAAAAAGCATTTTCGGTCTCTCCGAGAATAAATATAGCAACCGATATTCTATCACATTTTATTTAAAAAAAAATCAATAATTATGATTTTCATAAGAATGTATATAAACTATACAACTTTTGATTTCAGGCAAGAACAAAATTTATAAGACATATTCCCTAAATAACAATTTATTTTCATTGAATTCCAAAGACTAACTTATATTACGCAAGCACGCCGAGGGTCAAACAAATAATACCAATTTCATGGAACGAAACCTAATTTCTATTTATAAATTGGGAAAAAAATTTTTTCACAATAACTACAGTGAACTTCCGCATATTTTAAAGATCGCCTATTCCAAAGTTCACCTATTTTAACCCCCCTATACACGCGTATTTTAAGTTGCGCAGTTTCGTCACCTCGCACCACGGTCACTGTCCCGGCGCCTTTGACCAGGCTACCAGGGGCGTCTTCGGGTTGCGGATAGGGGGGCCCTATACCGAGGGTTTCTGCTGAATACGGTTACACAACTCAATAAGCAGTCGCGGACAATGGTTCAGGTGTGGTACCGAAGGAAAAACCCCCAAGTCAAGGCGTTAACAACCGTGCCGAAGACTGAATGGCACCAGGGTATGGTGTTGCAAAGGGTGTCTCTAGGATATCAGGTCGCCTCCTAGAGTATTCAGATCTTACCCCCGCATGCGGGGCTCTGCGGGGGTGGACCCATACTTCCCTAGCTACTCTTGGGAACAGCATGGCGAACAATAAACAAAAATTGAACAGGAATATCTGTGAGGAGATGGAAGCCCAGCAAAAAAAAAAGAATTGATACGGATTGGGGTGAATTAACATTTTTGTAATGAATAACGTTTTCTGATTCGTTCAAACGCATTTAGATGAATTGAGACAACGCTAATTGAATGCGTGTGAATTCATATGAATGCGTGGTCGAGGTCAATTAGAAAAAAATTAATCAAAAGTTTATGCGTCGAGACGTGAAACAGCGTTCCCTCGTGTATCAGTCCAAAGTACCCGCCACTGAGCTACAAGACAATTTACTGAACATTTACAATAAATTCTATATGCCCGCATATTGGTTTGCCTGTTACGGATTAAATTGTATAAATCAACACTTGCTGAAATTCGCCGCGACGCATTGGGGCGAATTCAAGTGTGTATTTCACTCTCGGGAATTCAGACGCATTGACCAATGTTGAAACGTTTGCGTGCTGACGCATTGAAGTGTATTCGCTGACTTTAGACATTTGCACCGTATTAGTTCATATAGAAACATTCAAAATTGAAATACCGTCTTCACGAATTTACACGCATTGACACATAGGTCCAATGCGTCATTGTCGCAAAGCGGGATTTGCAGGGTGTCTTAGTCTTTTCAATTCAATTCGTATCAATACGTATCAATACGTATCAATACGTATCAATACGTTACACTAACGTGAAGGTGAAAAAGCACGTGAAAAAGTGAAAACTTCAGGTCCCTGTATATTAACAACCGGCTGATGAATATAAATATGGTTTAGTGAATTAATATACACCCATACCCAATTCTGTGCCGGTCTCGGGTCTGGTCGGCACAGAATAGGAGTCTTTTTTCATGTCAATACTAAGGACCGCATTATGTAGTCTCTGACCTGGGAACAGTACGGCGCAGTAGCGCCCAGAGTCGCGACGTAAACAGATTCAGATACGGCAATGACTATTCGAGCCTATAGGCGGTCAAGGGACGCTCCGGAGGAGACAGAAGCAGTCAAGCGTGAAGGCGGCGCAACATCGGAGCGCACAGAATCGGGATATAAGTGTAGGTCCATCAGGACTTTAATTCAGTTAAGTTTAAAACCGATCAAAAAAAAAATAATTTTAGGTGGGAACACTTGACGTATTCTGCCCCACATATATAAAATAATAAAATATGATCGGTTTTCACACTGGCAAAAAAATCGACATTGAATTATTTTTTTTAAACTCATAATAACAATTGGAAAAAACCATGAATTCTACATCGAAAATTAAATAAAATGAGCAAATAATCTCATTTTCGCCAAAATCATCGTAATACCCCTTATAACCCTCACCCCTTCAGTTGACAAAAATAGTTAATTTTTTACGAAAATCTAAAACAATGATAAGAATCAATTCCTAGATTATAGTACTAAATCGACCACTGTTTGCCATGTCAAGGAAGGTAACCAAAATTCAGATGGGGTAGAGAACAATAAAGCTCATGAATAATAAGAATCTGTCGGTGTCCGAATGTACTATACACACATATCCTCACGTAACAATCGTAAGGAGTATCAGTGTTATGTTCCTTATGGAAAAGAGTTACCTGCGCTCTAATAGTTACTCACCTTGTTTGACAGAAACGTAGCGCTGATTGAGTGCTGCTACGAAAGACGCTTGAGGCAAAGATTCCTCAAGTGAAAAAAGTTCATCACGCGTCACGGTGGTCGAGCGCGACTTCAGGACGGCTTTGCTTCCAATTGGTGCCAAATATGCTCCATGGATATCCCTGAGGAAAAGTAGCATCCTCTTAAAAATGTATAGAACCGCAAAGTCACTAACGCCTAATTATTTTAGTTTAAATTTATTTTTCATCCCTAAAGTACAAGATTCACATTAATAGAATAAGGTGGCCATTAAACTGGAAAACTGGGAAAATCGGGAAATAGCCGAAAATTTTTAATACTAGAAATGTTTTTAATTTATGTAGAAAAATCCATCCAATTACATTAAATTCATACGTTACGTACTTTGAAGGGATGCGTAACCCTCACTACATGATTTTAAAACACATGATATTTTCAAAAACTAGGTCTAAAATCCCAAAAAAGCGCGTTACGTTATACTTGAACAACCCCTTTGCAACTGCACAATTTTAAGCACTTGAAATGTGAAAACTTTGAAGCTTTAAATTTGTAATGTTAAATTTTAAATTTCAGTTTCAAAACAGGGTTATTTGGGACATGTGGGGTAAATTCGGACATTCCTAGATTGATAGTTTAAATTACTAAAGGGAGATTTAATCAGAATCTAGAACCAGTGAAGGCTTTATCAATGTCTTAACAGGTTCTAGATTCTGATTAAAACCGCCTTAAAGTAATTTAAGCTATCAATTCAGGAATGTCCGATTTTACCCCACATGTCCTAAATTACCCCGCTTGACGGTACATTGTCAAATGTAAAATTATTCAATTTGCAATGCATGATTCTAAAATCGTTGACCTTTAAAGGCCTTAAGGCGCTTCATCAGGCTTGAATTTTAGCCCATGACACATCAAACAAATGACATGTTTCCTCCTACACGGATGAGTTGTTCGATGTAATATTTTAACCACATAATCTCAATGGCATAATACACAAAAAGAAAGCCTCCGTTTTTTGAAAAATGGCCTTGTTTTTGTTATTTTTTAACTAATCGAAAATGTGCTTCATTTATGCGTCTGGAAACGAACAATCTGCCACCGGGAAAGTATCAATGATGAACCGAAAACAGGCGCTCCAATTTGAAGAGCACAGCAGGATGTTGGAGCGCGAAATTTGTGGACGACACTTGACCCCGGGGGATAATTATTAAAATATTAAGAAATTGAATTTTAATATGCTGCATTACATTCCTTACATAATGACGAGACGATTAAAAAAAGATAGAAAAAAATCGGTTAACCCGTTCAATTTCTGATGGGAGTTTTGCTAATTTTGCATTTTAATTAAGATTACCTTCAATATTGAGAATATTGACCCATTTTTCTAATCCTTTCTTTTCATTTTTTTTTAAATTATATCATTTTCAAATTTTATTAGCTAATAAAAATATCATCGATCCATGTTTTGCACAATTTTAGAGATTGTAACAGTATTCATTGTCGGCCGGTGATTTACTTTGGTCTTTGTCGGCAGACAAAAGCAGATTCGAGAAGAATCTGATTAATTAACCCATTATTGCTTCCTCATTGATGGAGGTTTGTAATCACCTAAATTTTCGAATATACTTTCTTGACATATTTTGATATAATTCGACCCGCAGGAGCTCAAAAATAAAGTTTTAAAAAAATGTTCATGTGTGTGTGTGTAACTTTTTTTTCTTCACCATATCGCGAAAAGGAAAACAGCTATGATCACTGTTGAATATTCATATTTTTCATATTTAAAATAATAATAAAATAGATAAAAATTGAAGCATTTTTTCATTTTTAATTAAGATTGAAAATTATTTCACATTTTTTGTTGAAAGTTTCTTAAAAATTCGTATTTTTTGGCAGAAAATTAATCTTCTTGCTTGAAATTCAATGTTTTTTGGTCAAAAATGCAACTATTTCGTTAAAAGTTAATCTTTTTTATTCAATAATACAACTATTTTGTTGAAAATGCGTCTATTTGACTGACTTACACTATTTTTTATTTCAGGTTAACATCTTTTTTGTTTGAAACATGAGCTATTACATGTTTCGTTGAGAAGTCGTCAGCTCTTTTAGTTCAAAATTAAACTATATATTTGTTTTAATTTTTTCCGGTATCTTAGAATATTAATGTAGTGAAGGCCTTTTTCGAGTTTTTTAATGTTTTTATTTAAAAATTGCCGACATGTTTCGACTCGGATCCGAGTCCTTTTCAAGGCGTAGTTCTTATTATTAGT
>JAABKJ010012629.1:0-10481 GCA_011634705.1 Andricus grossulariae
CAAGAGTCTTCAAGAGTTTCCAGGGATTTCACGAAATAGGGTATTTTTAAAAATCCCGAGGAATTTTCAAGAGCCTTAAAGAGTTTTCAGGGATTTAAAAAAATAGGGAATTTTTAAAAATGTCGAGGAATTTCAAGAGTCTTAAAGAGTTTCCAGGGATTTCACAAAATAGGGTATTTTTTAAAATTCTGAGGAATTTTCAAGAGTCTCAAAGAGTTTCCAGGGATTTCACAAAATGGGGTGTATTTAAAAAGTCCAATACATTTTCAATTGATTTCAGTAATTTAATAAGATTTCAAAGGATTTGGAATTTTTTGAGTAATTTTAAATTAATCCAAGCCATTTTTAAATTTTAGGAAATTTAAAAAGTTTCCAAGAAATTTGTAATTTATATTAATTATTTGAAGGGATTTTAAAGGGTTTTAAATATTGTAGGATATTTGAAAGATTCCAAGGCATGTTCAAAAGATTTAAAACATTCAAGGGATTTCCTAAAATCTTAAAGATTTTAGGGTATTTTGAAAAATTCCAAGGAATTTCCAAAGTCTCAAAAAGTTTTAAGGGATATCGAAGGCTTTAAAAGGATTTGAAATATTTTAGGTTATTTTAAAAAATTTGCACGATTTTTGACTAGATTTAATTAATTTTAAGGTATTCTAAAGAATTCTAAAGGTTTTAGGGTATTTTAAAAACATTCAAAGAATTTTCAATAGCTCTTAATAATTTCAAAGAAATTTAAAAAATAGGGTATGTTTAAAAATTCCAAAATATTCACAATTTTTTTCAGTTATTTAATGAGATTTCAAAGGATTTTGAATTTTTTGGGTAATTTTAAATTATTTCCAAGGAATTTTTAATTTATATTAATCATGTAAAGTGATTTCAAAGGGTTTGACATATTTTAGGATATTTAAAAGATTCCAAGGCATCTTCAAGAGATTTAAAAAATTCAAGGGATTTCCAAGAATTTAAAAGTTTTTAGGGTATTTTTAAAAATTCCAAGGAATTTTTAAAGTTTTGAAACGTTGCAAGGGAATTTAAAGTGTATATTTTAAAGTTTCCAGGGATTTCAAAGGATTTAAAAGGAATTGCAAAATTTAAGGGTATTTTGAAAGATTTGTAGGAATTCAGGAATTTTGAATAAATTTCGAGAATTCGAAAGCATTCAAAATGATTAAAAATATTTCAGGGTATTCAAAAAAAATTCCAGACACTCTTAAGAGCTCTTAAAAGTTTCAAGGGATTTCAAAAAATAAGGTATTAAAAAATAGGGTATTTGTAAAAATTCCAAAACATTTTAAATTGATTTCAGTAATTTAATAGGATTTCAAAGGATTTTAAATATTTTAAGAGATTTAAAATTATTCCAAGCCATTTTTGAGAGATTTGAAAAGTTTTAAGGAATTTGAAACATCTCGGGGGCATTTTTAAAAATTCCAAGGAATTTTCAAGAGCCTTAAAAAGGTGTAAGGGATTTCAAAAGATTTAAATGGATTTGAAATGTTTTAAGGGTATTTTAAAAGATTCACAAAAATTTCGAATAGATTTCAATAATTTGAAGGTATTCCAAAGATTTTAGGGTATTTTAGGGTATTTTAAAAATATTCCAGGAATTTTCAAGAACTCTTGAAAATTTCGGAAGATTTCAAAAAATAGGGTATTAAAAAAGGGTATGTTTAAAGATTCCAAGACATTTTCAATTAATCTCAATAATTTAATAGGATTTCAATAGATTTGAATTATTTTCGGTGATTTGAAATAATTGCAAGTCATTTTCAAGGGATTTGAAAAGTTTGATGAGAATTTGAAATTTGAATTAAATTTCAAATGGTTTGAAATATTGTAGGGCATTTAAAAGATTTTAAGGCATGTTCAAGACATTAAAAAAATTTCAAGAGATTTCCAGGGATTTGAACGATTTTATTATTTTAAGGGTTCTCAAAAATTTTTCATGGGGTTTTGAAGAATTTCCTAGTATTTTAGAATATTTTGAACGATTTTATGGGACCTATAGGGTTTTAATTTATTTTTAAGATTTACATGGAATTTTATAATTTTTTAATTGATTTTAAAGAATTTATTCACATTCATTGGAATTCGTTGGGAATTCACCCTGAGTTTTTATTAATTTATTCTAAATTCTTTTAAATTCTTGGGAATGCTCTTGAATTTTGTGAATTCTTTAGAATTTCTTTAATTCACTTGAATTCTTCTAAATTCATTCAATTCTACTCAATTCTATGGATTTAAAAAAACTTTTTTTTAGTTATTTTTTTATGCACCCTGAAACTTTTTAAACCCTCACCTCGAATTCTTGGACATATTATAACAAATTCTTTTGAATTCACTTAAGTTTTTCTCAACTCATATCAAATTTGCTGAATTCAATTAATTTTTTCATATTTTTGAATTATTTTCAAGTCACTTGATTTTTTTTTAATGATGAATTGCAGCTCTGATGGTAGGATTCTGAGCTAGATCATTCAATTAGAAGTACTCTTTTTGCATTTAGAAATTTGAAGAAAAATAAATTACCATGTTGATATGAAAAAACTTTTTTGATATTTGAAATACAACAAAAAATACCAAGTATATCTGATTTATTTGTTCGCGTCTTATAGAGGCGTCGATTGACCTATTGCGGAACCTTTTATGGCCTACTAGTACCGATTTATAAAGTTGAAAAAACGCTTTTTTCTTTTCATATGAAAAAACCTTTCATGTTATAAGAAATACTACAGTGCTATATATCCGATAAATTTGTTCGCGTTTTCGAGACGCGTCGGAAGGCCTATTGAGGAACCTGCCATGTCGTCTCACGATCTAGCAATACCTATTTATAATTTTTCAACATGTATCGTTTATCTTCTTTTTGTATGAAAGAAACTTTTTTAACATTGGGAATACAACAAGATTATGAAGCACTTGTTCGCGTTTTCGAGACGCATCGATTGACCACTGAACAACTTTTCCTGACCTTCCTTGACCTACCAATACCGTTTATCAATTTCTGAACAAAGACGATTTATAATAAATATACAGATAAATATATAGAAATATATAGATATTTTTTTTTATATTTGGAATATAATAGTACTGTATTTGATGTAATTGTTCGCGTCTTCGAGACGACGAACTTTCGATGACCATTCTTGATCAACCAATAGCGACTCGTTTAAAAATAAAGGTGACATTGTTTAAATAAGAACATTTTTTTTACCGTATGTTAAAAAGCTGTTTGTTATAACCGAATACACTGATTGACCTTTTAATGGTATCTGATTTTCTGAAAATATTTTCGGTAAAACAGAAACATGAGCTTGAAAAATATTTAAAGTGTCAATTTTTTTCTTTTGTTAGAGAAAAACTCCGTCTATGAGGAAGGAATTTTATTTTATACCTATCAGCAAATTATGAGTAAAACGCTCATAAAATTAGCAAAATAGATAATAGTGAATATAACCATAATACTTCGTTAAAATTCACCTGGAATCCTGATAAATTCCATCGAACTCTATTTTGCAGTTACAAGATTAGAATTTTGGTCTTCAAATATTAATCATCAGGGAAAATGAAAAATTATTCACCGAAAAATCAGGAAAGTCAGAGAATTTTGACAATGAAGTTTTGCGGCCACCCTGGTTGTACCAAAGAAATGGTTGAAAATCATAATTTATTTCTGCTAATAATAATATAATGATACAATATTTTGTACAAACTAGGAAGTACAGTTGTGAATGATCCAAGATAAAATACCCAAAGTGTGGTATTTATATATTTTCAAAAATTGTTCAAGATGTTGAGTTTGGTGCGCATTCCGACGGCGAAAGCCACGATGAAGAATTTGATGAATTGGAACAATTTGTCGGCTGGTAGAGACCATGGTGGTAAATGTCTGATTAAGATGGCTTCATGTCAGGCGAAATAGAATTTACTTGTAAACACACCTCATCAATCTTCTTGAACATCATCATGTGGGGCCTTTGGTTAAGCCTCTGGATCCAAAATACTCTCTCGACACGTGTATAGCCATTAAACCGGTGGTTTCGGGTGGATAAGTAGTTATTATTTAACATTCTATCAAACTTCCTCGGCATGATTGATAAATTGTGGATGTAAATACAAAGTCTTTTAGAATGCCTTAGCAATACCAAGGTGTTAAAATAGAATGCATTTTCTGTATTAAGAATAGAACTCTGAAGCTCTCAGGCTATTTTCTGCGACGTTAAGACCCTAAAAGTAGGGCCAACAGTCATTTATGATCTTTCATTTTCTTTAGATTTGAGAAAATATAATCATGATAATGAAACTTTGATATCATAACATTTATTGGGATATCTTTTTTAGCGACGCCGACGGTAATGACACTCAGAACAAAAAATGTATTCAACCAAAAGAACTGTTTTCTTGAATATACATGATAATTTGGTTGAATGAAACAAATTTTGGTAGATTCAAGAAAATATTTGATTGATTTAACAAAAAAAAGATTTAGTTAAAACAACCGAAAAATGTAGTTGGAACAACCAAATATTTTGTTTGTCATATAATAACCATGCTCTGTGGTTGAACCAACAAAAATGTTGATTCAAACAAATGTTTTCTGAGTGGGACAACGGTTAATCGAAATTACTGAGTTAAACTAATTTTAAACTAATTTTGAATAAAGCTTACACAAAAAAAGTATGATACTATTAATTATTTTAACAAATTCTTAAATACGGACTATACATTTTTAGCATCAGAAAAGCCATAATCCGATAATTTCGAGTGATTGAATAAATTTGATTCAATTGTTTAGCAATTAATCGCTAAAAGTAAGTATAAAAAATTGTGAGGAGATGCAATGCGAAAAATATTCATAAGATTTCATAAGATTTCATGAGAAGATATGAGAATGACAACTGGATGAAAAAAAATGAAATTTTACTGGATAAACAAAAAATTTTCAGTGAAACAATAAACAAATTTTTTGGGGTGAGAGAAGGGAAAAATAAAGCATTGTGAAACAAAATTTTATGTATTTGTGGGAAGAAAGCGATTTACATTTTCATAATCTTAAAAATCATATTTTTTTTGTGAAAGGAGAATTTATTCTTATACATATTGATAAATAGTATCCTCAATAACTTGAAACCATAAAAAACAGATTTTGAAAAATATTTTTTATCCAGTTCTGGTTTTTATAAATCAGCTTAAGATTTTCTTTTATACAGGATTAATTTATACGTATCTATATAAAATATGGAAACAAAATTTCCTGAATTTTTTTCAAACAATTAAAACTCTTTTTATGTTTGTTTGTAAATTTGGATTTTTTAGCCAAATTTCTAAACAAAATCGTTATTTTTGTTCGAATTCAAATCTTTAAGTGGTTGCTATAAGTATTTTAAAAATTCCAAAAAACAGAAAATGATCATAATTAATTACAATTACTACAATCTAAATATAAATTAGTCAAAATCTGTTTAATAGTTTGAAATACAGTTCAATCCGCCGAGAAATTTTTTACTCACCACAGCTAAATTCTCTTAAAATCACTTGAATAGTCTTACAAGTTGAATTGTCTTAAATTCAGTAAAGCGGGCTTAAATTAAGTTGCAGAGGCTTATATTCAGTTAAAGAGGCTTAAATTCAGCTGAATAAACGTACATTTAGTAGCATGGTCTGAAAATCACTTAAAGACACATAAATTCAGTTTATTGAGATTAAATTTAGTAGTATGGTCTTAAATTCAGTAGAATTGTTTCAAATTTAGTTAAATTGTCTTAAATTCACTTTTTAGTACCCCGGTAAATTAATAACAAAAAATAGATGAATAGTTTTACACAAGAACTGTTTTAGGTGGTGATTAAATTTATTGCGTAACTTTCCTCTTTCTATTTATCGTTTTATAATATGCTAATTAACACCTGTTTTGAATATTTAAATTATTAATTTTTGTTTATTATGTAATATTTTATACTGTGTACATCTTTCATGAAATCTCGTGAAATTGAAAGCTTTTGAAATCTATTAAAATACTTTGAAATCTTTGCACATTTTTTTTAATTTTCTGAAATCTTTGGAAGTCTTATGAAATCTCTCTTGAAATTTCTAAAAATCTTTTGAAATCCCGTGAAATCATCGAACACTCACATAATCTTATGAAATCCTCTGAAATCTTTTGAAGTCTTATGAAATCTCTCTTGAAATTTCTAAAAAGCCTTTGAAATCCCGTGAAATCATCGAAACCCCACATAATCTTATGAAATCCTTTGAAATCTTTGCACATTTTTTGGAAATTTTCTGAAATCTTTTGAAGTCTTATGAAATCTCTCTTGAAATTAAAAAAAAAAATTTGAAAGCCCGCGAAATCATCGGAAACTTACTAAATATTTTAAAATCCTTTGGAATGTTTACAAATTATTTGAAATTCTCTGAAATCTTCTGAAGTCTTATGAGATCTCTTAAAAGCTTTTGAAATCCCGTGAAGTCATCGAAATCCTACATGATCTTTTGAAATCCTTTGAAATCTTTGCAAATTATTTGAAATCCTCTGAAATATTTTGAAGTCTTATGAAATCTCTCTTGAAATTAAATTTTTTTTTGAAAGCCCGCGAAATCATCGAAACCTTACGAAATCTTTTAAAATCCTTTGAAATCTTTGCAAATTATTTGAAATCCTCTGAAATCTTCTGAAGTCTTATGAGATCTCTTAAAAGCCTTTGAAATCCCGTGAAGTCATCGAAATCCTACATGATCTTTTGAAATCCTTTGAAATCTTTGCAAATTATTTGAAACCCTCTGAAATCTTCTGAAGTCTTATGAAATCTCTTAAAATCCTTTGAAATCCCGTGAAGTCATTGAAATCCCACATGATCTTTTGAAATCCTTTGAAATCTTTGCAAATTATTTGAAATCCTCTGAAACATTTTGAAGTCTTATGAAATCTCTCTTGAAATTTCTTAAAATTTTTTGAAATCCCGTGAGATCATCGAACACTCACATAATCTTATGAAATCCTTTGAAATCTTTGCAAATTTTTTTGAAATTTTCTGAAATCTTTTGAAGTCTTATGAAATCTCTCTTGAAAATTTTAAAAAATTGGTTGAAAACCCGCAAAATCATCGGAACCTTAGTAAATCTTCTGAAAATCCTTTAAAATCTTTGCAAATTATTTGAAATCCTCCGAAATCTTCTAAAGTCTTATGAAATGTCTCTTGAAATTTCTAAAAATCTTTTGAAATCCCGTGAAATCATCGAGCACCCACATAATCTTATGAAATCCTTTGAAATCTTTTAAAATCCTGTAAAATCATCGGAAATTTACTGAATCTTTTGAAATCCTTTGAAATCTTTGCAAATTATTTGAAATCCTCTGAAATATTTTGAATTCTAATGAAATCTTCTTAAAAGCCTTTGAAATCCCGTGAAATCACCGAAATCCCACATGATCTTCTGAAATCCTCTGAAATATTTTTAATTAAGAATATATCCGTAATTCTACTAGGTAATTTCTGCGAACTCTTGAAATCTTTTGAAATCATTTGAAATCCTACCCTGAAATACCTTAAAATCCTTAAAAATATTTAGAAATCTCCTGACTTGAAAATATTTCGAATTCTCTTAAAATGTCATAAGATCCATTGAAATCCGTGGAAATCGTTCTAAATTCCTAAAATCCCACGAAATCCCATAAAATCCTTCGGTATCTGGAAATATGATTAAAATCGTCAAAGTCTCTTAAAATCTGGTAAAATCCCATGAAAATAGAGATTCTCTCTGAAATTCTACTATTTTAGTTAATTTCTTCAAACTCTTTAAACCTTTTGAAATCATGTGAAATCCTACCTTTTGAAAATCCTTAAAATTAAAGTTTCATGAAATCCTTCAAATGCTTTGGAAATCTCTTAAAATTCTTTGAAATCTCATCAAATCATCAAACGCCCACTAAATCTCCTAAAAACTTTTGAAATCTTCGCAATCTATTGAATCATCAAATCCCTTAATATCTTCAAAATGTCATTAAATTCCCCTGATATCTTTCGAAATTCGTGAAAATATTTCGGTATCACATGAAATCTACTAAAATTCTTTGAAATTTAGTGACTTATTTTTAAATATTTCGAAATCTCTTAAAATCCTTAAGAATCCCTTAACATTCCTTAAAATACACTTCAAATTCCTTGAAAATCATAAAAAGCTTTCTAAATACCCTGAAATCCTTTAAAATCCTTAAAAATCCTTTGAAATCTCCTGACTTAAAAATATTTCGAAATCTCTTAAAATTCCTCACAATGTCCTAAAATCCCTTGAAATCCGTGGAAATCGTTCTTAATTGCTTGAAATCCCATAAAATCCTTCGGTATCTGGAAATCCGATCAAAATCGTCAAAGTCCCTTAAAATCTGATAAGATCTCATGAAAATTGAGGTTCTCTCTGAAATTCTACTATTTCAGTTAATTTCTTCAAACTCTTGAATTTTTTGAAGTATTTTGAAATCATTTGAAATCCTACATTTTGGAAATCCTTGAAATTAAAATTTCATGAAATACTTAAAATGCTTTGGAAATATCTTAAAATCCTTTGAAATCCCATGAAATCACTGAACCCCACTAAATCTCTCAAAAGCTTTTGTAATCTTCGCAATCCTTTTGAAGTCCTTTGAAATCTTTGAAATCCTTAAATCCTTTCATATCTTGGGAATCTCAAAAAAATCATTCGATATCTGGAAATCTGATTAAAATCATTAAAGTCCCTTAAAATATCGTAAAATCCCTTGAAAAATGAAGATTCTCCCTGAAATTTCACTAGTTCTTCAAACTCTTGAAATCTTTTGAAATCGCTTTATATCCTACCCTACATTTTTTTAATCTCTTCAAACCTTTTGAAAATCTTTAAAATTACATGAAATTTTTAAAACTTCACGAAATCCTCAAAATGCTTTCGAAATCTCTTAAAATCCTTTGCAATCCCATGAAATCATTGATCCCCCACTAAATCTCTCAAAAACTTTTGAAATCTTCACAATCCTTTTGAAATCCTTTGAAATAATTTTAATCTCGAAATCTTATTAAAATCCCCTGATATTTCAAAATTCGTGGAAATATTTCGCTCTCACATAAAATCCTGCAAACCCCGTTAAAATCCGTGACTTATTTTTAACTATTTGAAATCTCTTAATATCTCTTAAGATCCCTTGAAATTCGTGGAAATCCTTCGGTATCTGGAAATCTGAATAAAATCGTTAAAGTCCCTCAAAATCTAGTAAAATCCCTTGAAAATTGATATTCTCTCTAAGATTCTACTCATAGTTAATTTCTTGAAACTTTTTAAAAACTTTGAAAGTCATTTGAAATCCTACGGTAAATTCTTGTGATCCCTTGAAACCTTTTGAAAATCCTTAAAATTACATGAAATCCTTAAAATTTCATGAAATCCTTCAAATGCCTCAGAAATCTCTTAAAATCCTTTGAAATCCCATGAAATCATCAAACCTCCACTAAATCTCCTAAAAACTTTTGAAATCTTCGCAATCCTTTTGAAATCCTTTGAAATCTTTGAATTCTTCAACATCTTCGAAATCTCATTAAAATTCCCTGACATCCTTCGAAATTCTTGGAAATATTTCGGTATACCACATGAAGTCCTTCAGAACCCGTTAAAATCCCGTGACTTATTTTTAAATATTTGAAATCTCTTAAAATCCCTCAAGATCCCTTGAAATCCGTGGAAATCCTTTGGTATCTGGAAATCTGAATAAAATCATTAAAGTCCCTTAAAATCTAGTCAAATCCCTTGAAAATTGAAATTCTCTCTGAAATTCTATTAATAGTTAATTTCCTCAAACTCTTGAAATCTGTTAAAATCATTTGAAATCCTACCCTAAATTCTTGTAATCCCTTAAAACCTTTTGAAAATCTTTAAAATTACATGAAATCCTTAAAATGCCATGAAATCCTTAAAATTACATTAAATCCCTAAAATTACATGAAATCCTTGAAATTTCATGAAATCCTTGAAATTACATGAAATCCTTAAAATTTCATGGAATCCTTAATATTTCATGAAATCTTTAAAATGTCATGAAATACTTCAAATGGTTTGGAAATCTCTTAAAATCCCTTGGAATCCCATGAAATCATCAAACCCCCACTAAATCTTTTCAAAACTTTTGAAATCTTTGCAATCCTTTTGAAATCCTTTGAATTATTTTTAATCTCGAAATCTTATTAAAATTGACTGATATCCTTAGAAATTCGTGGAATTTTTTCGGCATCACATGAAATTCTTCAAAATCCTTTAAAATCCCATGACTTATTTTTAAATATTTTGAAATCTCTTAAAATCTCTTAAGATCCCTTGAAATCCGTGGAAATCCTTTGGTATCTGGAAATCTGAATAAAATCGTTAAAGTCCCTTAAAATCTAGTAAAATCCCTTGAAAATTGATATTCTCTCTAAGATTCTACTCATAGTTAATTTCTTGAAACTTTTTAA
>JAABKJ010012630.1:0-10481 GCA_011634705.1 Andricus grossulariae
CATTTTTTTTTATTCGAAATTATCATGGAAATTTCTTTAAAAATTGGATTGACCTCTAAAATTTCCTATAAAGTTTCGTTAACAAATATATTGATCAGAAACGGGAATACATTTTTCATCTGGCTCTCGATCTGACTAAGTTTACAACAATTATTGCAGAATAATTTCCATTTTTTGCTCATGCTAAATTATCATGGAAATTTCATCGGAAATGTTATTAAACTCTTGAGCTTCAGCAATCAACGTTTTTCACAGAAACGGGACCCGTATTTTTCAGCTGTCGGTTCATATGACTGAGTTTACAACAATTGTTGCTGAACCATTTCCATTTTTTCTCCTCATACGAAATTATCATAGAAATTTCTTTTAAAAATTTTATTAAGCTCTAAAAATTCCTCGTAAGTTTCATTAACAAATATTTTGTGCAGAAACGGGAATACATTTTTCATCTGGCTGCTGACATGACTAAGTTTACAACAATTATTTCTGATCTATTCCCAATTTTTTTCTTATACGAATTTATCATGGGAATTGTATCGAAAATTTTGTCAAACTCTTGAGTTTTAGCAATAAATATTTTTTTCATGAACGGGTTCCGGATTTTTCATCTGTCTGTCAATTTGACTAAGTTTGCAACAATTATTGCTAAACAATTCCCAATCTTTTTTTCTATACTAAACTATCATGGACAATTCGTCGAAAAATTTATCAACCTCTTGAAATTCCTCTGAAATTTTAGTATTAAATATTTTTGTCAGAAACGGGGTTCCCGCTTTTCATCTGGTAGTTGACTTAAATAAATTTAAAACATTGAAAATAATTTTTTTAAACTTGAGTTTCAACAAGAAATATTTTCATCAAAAACTTTTTCATCTGGCTGTCTTTTTGTTTATAACAATTATTGCTAAATCATTCCCAATTTGTTTTCTATACTGAATTACCATGGTAATTTCATTGGAAATTACCTCTGGAACTTTCTCTAAAGATAGTTATAAAGAGTTATTTCAATATGAAGGAAATATAGCTGAATAATAAAATATTTAAAACTAATTAGCACTATTCATTGGCTATTGGAAGTATTTCGTCGAGCTTTGACAGAGCTAAAACTTCTGAAAAACTCGATTTTCTGCACAATGAGGTTTTTAAACTTTCTCAATTTCTAAGTGGCATTTGTGGAAAATTCAAGAGCATTAACGAACTATTATTCATGAATGGGCAAACTTTCTCGTACTTTTTCTCGTGTAAATAATCAAAATCTCTTCAAACGAGATCAATGATAATAAACGCGTATCTCCGATTTCTGAAAATAGTATTTAGGACAAGGTACCTAATTCATCAAGCTTCGAAAGATTTATTTTTAAAAACACATTCAAAAAACTTCAATTATTTTTTACGTTTAACCATCTGGACACATTTCACTTTCCATTTGTAAAATGAACGTATAAAAACTAGTGGGTGGAAATATTTTTATTTTCCATCAAATATTAAAACTTAAAAACTATCACGGTTGAAGTTTGGAACTTTATAAATTGTAGAAAATTTTTTATTTTTTTCGTATTGAAAATTGTCAAATTGGTATCAACTTTAAAACTTTAATAATTCCAATCTAAAATTATTACAGTTTTGAATAAACAAATTATTTGTCTATTTGTATGCTTATGTTGTAATTCAAATTGATTTTCAAATATATTTAAGAGTTAAAGCTGAGAAAAAAGAATTTTTTATAAAAAATGCACTTTTTTTGTAAATTTGTTTTTAAAAAACATTTTAGAATAGTAAATTCAAGATTGGGACTACTGTGGCGCGCAGCGCGCGAATCATTATTGCTATTATTAAAAAATTTTTTATTCGTAAAACAACAAATCACTATATTTATTTCATATTTGTTATTTTTCAATGTTTTTAAATTCTACACAACCTTCTGAACATTACGCATTATCAAATTCATGTTTATCTTAAGTTTTAATTAACAAACCTACATATTAATTATTTTATGTACCTTAATTAGATATGATAAATCATTTAACTCACTTCAAATATTTTAAACTCTTCATTTGTATACAACTTTGCAAAATAAATTTATAATTTTTTTCTCAAAGTTTACATATTTTTTATTCATCATTCGTTCTATCAATGAAAATTAATAAATCTTCCGAAAAAGGTTCTTTCGTAAATTCAGAGTTTAGATAAAATGAAGAGATTTTAACTGATGTGCAAAAATATGTTTCATGGTATAAACTCGTAAAATCGAGTTTATTGCTGAAACCAACACAGACACACATAAATACATTGTGTATATTACATTGTAAAAATGTTATTTAGCCACAAGCACGAAAATATGAAACAACCACTCCAATTTGCTTTCCCTTTATTTCCTTGGGATCTTGAAGGCCAGAGCAGTCTATAAAACTTGATTATTTCGTAACTAAGGGAGCGCTCAATAATTACGTAACTTAGTTCAGAAAATAGAAGAGAAAAATTGATAAATGCATTATATCTTACATACGAAAGAATGAGGTTACAAAATAGACAGAAAAACAATAAATGGATACTCCCGAATCGAATATTTAATGGAAAAAAAGAAAGCACTTGTTTAACGATTTGTCATATTAAAATTTTGATATAGTAAAGGAAATATAGGACAATAGGGTATTCGAAAAATTTTTTGGGAAATTTTCGTGCTTTTATCCCCCAAATTTGTCTAAATACAAACAAAAATTAAAACATTCAAAAATATCATTCTTTTCCAAAATTCCAAGTTCCATGTCAGCATAAACGCTTAACTGATTGCTACAGACACCCTATTGGCTTCGTCCTCAATCGTGAAAAATCGACGTGCTTTTCTATTTCTTAGTCCGAGGAAAACTTTGAAACAATTACATTTAACATCGACCCTCTTTCTCCTTCTTTCTCTCATCAAATAACATTTTTTAGACCGACCGCAATCCATTTTAACTTTTTTTCACATTTCTTCTACCTCCATCTTGTCATTTATCAAATTCACTTTTTCATTCTTTTTCATTCGTTTCTCTAATCTCCTCCAATTCCTTCATCCACTCCTCAACAAATCCTACTTCCCCTAAAACCTTCACCACATTTTCTTACAAGCTTCCCTTATCCTCAATCATTCTCCTACATCCTTCCTTTTCTAAATACTTTAGTGCTCCATTATTCTTTATCATTTCATACCATTTATTACATTTTTGTGCCTCCATCATACCTCTTCTCTCATACTAGCCTTCTCCACCTTTTTTTGAAACATTTTATTTTCCTCCTCTTTTTTTTATCACACTTCTCAATATACTAGTCCCTTCTAATTCTTGTATCTACTTCTCACCCAATCCTACCTCCCCTTATTCTTCTCTCTCCTAATTCCTTCTCTAAATACTTTGGCACTCCTTTCCTTTTTATTATCGTATACCATTTATTACATTTTGATACCTCAATCCTCCCTTTTCTTCCATCCTAGCCTTCTCCACCTTTTCTGAAAACATTTTATTTTCCTCCTCTTTTTTTATCACACTTCTCAATATACTCCTTTTTTTCTCCTATATTCTTCTCCACTACTATTTCATTTTCTTTATTCTCTTCATTCCTTTCTCACTTCCTCATTCTGTTTACATTCCTAATCTTATCTACTTCTACCGCCTTCTTCAGCATTCTTTATCTTTTCCTTAAACTCTTCTTTTTCCTCTTTTTACATATCAAACCATGCCATTTTTCATATTTACTTTTTTATTCTTTGTCATTTGTTCCTCTAGCCCCCTCTAATTCTTTCATCGACTTTTCACCCAATCCTACCTTCCCTAAAACCTTTACCACATTCTCTTACAAGCTTCCCTTATCCTCAATCATTCTCCTAAATCCTTCCCATTCACAGATTCAACACTTTTCTGAATACTTTGTTACTTCTTTCCTTTTTCTAATGTTATACCATTTATTACCCTTTTGTACCTCAATCATACCTCTTCTCCCATCCTAGCCTTCTCCACCTTTTCGTGTAACATTTTATTTTCCTTTTTTTTATCACACTTCTCAATATACTCCTTTTTTTCTCCTATATTCTTCTCCACTGCTATTTTCCTTTTTTTATCGTCTTCATTCCTATCTCACTTCTTCTTCTGTTTACATTCCTCATCTTACCTACTTCTGTCGCCCTTTTCAGCATTCTTTACCTATTCCTTAAACTCTTCTTTTTCTTCTTTTGACAGATCAAACAATGCCATTTTTTACATTTACTTTTTTACTCTTTTTCATTCGTTCCTCTAGCTTCTTCTAATTCTTTTATCCACTTCACAACTAATCCCATATCCCCTAAAACCTTTACCACATTCTCTTGCCAAGCTTCCATTATCCTCAATAATTTCCTCTCCTACTTCCTTCCCATTCACAGATTCGAAACTTTTTGTTCTCCTTTCCCCATCCTAGCCTTCTCCTCTTTTTCTCAAAACATTTTATTTTCCCCTTCTTTTTTATCAAACTTCTGAATATACTCCTTTTTTTCTTCTACATTCTTCTCCGCTAGTATTTTTTTCTCTTTATTGTCTACATTCCTTTCTTACTTCCTTCTTCTTCTGTTAACATTCCTCATCCTATCTACTTCTACCACCTTCTTCAGCATTCTTTACCTTTTCCTTAAATTCTTCTTCTTTTAACATATCAAACAATGCCATTTTTCACATTTACTTTTTTATTCTTTCTCATTTGCTTCTCCAGTCCCCTCTAATTCTTTTATCCACTTCTCACCCAATCTCACATCCCCTTATTCGTCTCTCTCCTTATTCCTTTCCTTAATATTTTCGTATTCCTTTCTCTTTTATAATATTATATCATTCATTACATTTTGATACCTCAATCAACCCTCTTTTTCCATACTAGCCTTCTCCACCTATTCTTAAAACATTTTAATTTCCCCTTATTTTTTTATTACACTTGTAAATATACTCCTTTTTTTCTCCCATATTCTTTTCCACTATTATTTTCTTCTTTTTATTATCTTCATTCCTTTGTCACTTCCCTCTACTTCTGTTTACATTTCTCATCCCATCTACATCCATCCACTTCTTCAGCATTATTTACCTTTTCCTTAACTTCTTCTTCTTCTTTTGACATATCAAACAAGCCATTTTTTTACATGTACTTTTTGATTCTTCCTCATTCATTTCCCTAGCTTCCTATAATTCTTTTATCCACTTCACACCTAACCCTACATCCCCGAAAATCTCAAACACATTCTCTTACCAAGCTTCCTTTATCCTCAATAATTGCCTCTCCTATTTACTTCCTATTCACAGATTCTACACTTATTATTTTTGTTCTTTTTCCAATATCCGTCTTCTCTCTCCTTATTGATTTTCTAAACACTTTGGTACTCCTTTCTTTTTTATCATTTTATACAACTTATCACATTTTGATGACTCAATCATCCCTCTTCTTCCATCCTAGCCTTCTTCACCTTTTCTTGAAGTATTTCATTTTCCTCCTCTTTTTTTATCACACTTCACAATATACTCCTTCTTTCCTCCTATATTCTTCTCCACTAATATTTTCTTTTTTTTATTGTCTTCATTCCTGTCTCACTTCCTTCTTCAGTTTACATTCCTCATCTCATCTAATTTTACCACCTTAGTCAGCATTCTTTACCCTTTCCTTAAACTCTTCCTTTTCTTCTTTTGACATATCAAACAATGCCAATTTTCATATTTACTTTTTTATTCTTTCTCATTCGTTCCTCTAGCTCCCTCTAATTCTTTTATTGACTTCTCACCCAATCCTACCTCCTCTTATTCTTCTCTCTCCTTATTCCTTCTTCAAATACTTTGGAACTCCTTTCTTTTTTATCATCTTATACCATTTATTACATTTTGATACTTCAATCATTCCTTTTCTTCCATCCTAGGCTCCTCCACTTTTTCTTCTAACCATTTATTTTCCTCCTCTTTCTTTTATCACACTTCTCAATATACTCCTTTTTTCTCCTATATTCTCCTCCACTACTATTTTCTTCTCTTCATTGTCTTTATTCCTTTCTCACTTTCCTCTTCTTCTGTTTACATTCTTCATCCCATCTACTTCAACCCCCTTCTTTAGCATTCTTTACGTTTTCCTTAAACTTCTTTTCTTATTTTGACACATCAACCAATGCCATTTTTCACATTTACTTTTTTATTCTTTCTCACTCGTCCCTCTAGACCCCTCTAATTCTTTTATCCACTTCTCACCCAAACCTACCTCCCCTAAAACCTTTACCACATTCTCTTGCCAAGCTTCCTTTATTCTCAATTCTTCTCCTACTTCCTTCCCATTCACAGATTCTAAACTTTTTGTTCTCCTTTTCCCAATATATCCCTTTTCGTACATCATTTCCTAATCTAGATCATGCTATTCTTGTTCATCTTCTCTCTCCCCATCCATTTTCTAAATACTTTGGTACTCTTTTTGTATTTATCATCTTATATCATTTATTATATTTTTATTCCTAATTTTTTTTTATCCTAGGCTTCTCTACTTCTTCTTCAAACGTTTTATTTTCCATCTCTATTTTTGTATCGCACTTCTCAATACAGACCTACTTTTTCTCCTATATTCTTCTCCACTACTTCTTGAACTCTCTAATCAAATATTACATGGAAAAGTGGAGAGAATTTTTTTAACCATTTTTCGAACGAAAATGTTGAAATAGCAAGGGATATATAGGAAAATAGGCTATTCTAAAAAAAAATTTGGAAATATTAAAATAAGATTAATATTAATTATTTTAATAAAATAAACTTCCTAGTTCCGGATCTTAATTTTTTTTTTTTTTAATTCAGGCTATTCAAGACAAATAAATTTCCACGAAGTTACGCGTATTTAAATGTTGACGTCTATTAAAAAAAAATTTTTAATGCTTTAATTTCCTACCTAATTTAGATATTGCAAACTTAACATGCAAAAAAGTTACTCAAATATTGGTCGAAAATCAAATTAAAAAAAAGAGATATCAAAGATACAAATTTTTGAAATTTTCAAAAGATTTATAATTAGTTGAAAATTGAAAAATTCCAAGCTTGGAAATGTTTCTATTTTGAAAATGATCTATATGTTGAAATTTTATTTTAGAGCGATCGAATTGGTGAAAATCAGAGTTAAAATAAATTCGTCTTTCAAAATTGGAAATGTGGAAAGTTATTTTGATCGACAGGGAAATTAAAATTCAATATTATTGAAAAAAAAATTTTCTATTCACTCGGGTCTAAAAACATTCAAATTTGACGTTTGAGAAACTTCTATTGTTATACTGTTTTTTATGATACATTTTTCTAAAATATGATTTGAATTTTGAAAATGTAAAATTAGAATTCTTACAAATTCACTTAAATCGTAATTGAAGAATTGCGATTTAAATATAAAATCTTCTAAATTTTTCTTCAAACTCAAAAAATAGAGCCTAATTTCTAAAAATTCAATTTAAAATTAGAGTAAGTTTTTGAATTTTATCTGAAAATGTTTTTCAAGTTTCTTATTTCAATTTTAAACGCCTTTTAATATTAAAACCCGTAAATTTAACAAATATTCCATACAAATGTTTGAAATTAAAATTACAAATTCAAATTCTTCCAGTATTTTTGGCGCTTTAAAATTTTAGGAAAATTTCAACGTTTTTGAATTGAAAGTAATTTAAAAGAAAATTCTTTTTTTGTTTCTGAGAAAATTGCGAATACTATAAATATTTAAGTTATGTATTAATAAAGTAAAAAAAAAGCTACTGTAAATTAAAAATCATTGCTATAAATAATAATGAATTGTTTCAACAATTTTATGAAACATCCAAGTAGCAGTAAAAAGTGATAATTGATGTATTAGAAAAAATTGTTACAACAACAAAAAAACAGCAACAATGTGAAAATTAGCAACAAAAATTCGCAAAATGCATTGTTTTTTATGGAAATTACGTGTTAAACTTCATGGTGTTGGCGGTACAACTAAATATCAAATTTGTGGAAAACGAAAAATACGTGTTTTTTTATTCGAAAAAATTTGCGGGTAAGAGTATAAAATTTTTTTTTATAATTTGGACCACCCAAGCCTACTACCCTAAAAACTAAAAAAAATGGGGTCGTTCGATACCCGTTCCTCAAATTTATAATTTGTGTAATTTGTAATTTATAAAAATTACAGAATATTTTATACTAAAATATTCCAAACTAGCAAATAATGAAATAGCCGAAGCTTTAGAGTGTGAATACTTAGTATTGAATTAACATAAAAGAAGGGAAGGGGAAAGAAGAGAAGAAACAGGTTATTACCCCTAAAGGAGCAATTCACCTTTTATCTCTTCTATTCGAATCGACAATATCACTATCTTTTTCCATATATATTCTGATCATTGCTTCACGTGGAGACTGAAAACGCACTCCAGTGTGCCCTATAACTCAACCGCTTAGGGGGCTTGTATAGTGTAAGTATAGGTCTCAAAGAACCCATAAAAGCCATGCTGACGGTAGCACTGCTACAGCCAACATTACTCCATTGGCTTCCTCTTCACTCGAGAAAAATCTACGTACTTTTATATTTCTGAGTCGGAGAAAAACTCTGAAACAACTTCCTTTAACACACACCCTCTTTATCCTTCTCTCTCTCACCAAATAGCATTTCAAAGGATCCGAAATCATTTTTAGTTTCTTTTTCACTTCTCTTCTACCTCAACCTTGACATTTTTTACATTCACTTTTTACCAATTGTTTCATCTACTCCTCATTCAATTCTCCCTCCTATAAAACCTTTACAGTATTTTCTTGCCAGATTTCTTTACCTTCAACTTATCTCCCACATCATTTCCCAATCTAAATCTCTTTATTCAAATTCAAATTATTCAAATTCAAATTCTTTCGTCCTAACCTTCTGCACCTTTTCTTCAGACCTTTTATTTTCCTCCTCTATTTTTATTCACACTTCTCTATGTACTCCTTCTTTTCTCCTATATTCTTCTCCACTACTTTTTCTTTTATTTATTGTCTTCATTCCTTTCTCATTTCCTTTTTCTCTACATTCCTCCTCCATCTACTTCCACCCCGTCCTTCATTGACTCATTTTTTGCCCTCTTTTTATTTCTCCTATATTCATTCTTTACTTTTCCTTTAACTGTTTTTTTCCTTTTTTTGACCAATCATCTCTTCCTGTTCTTTTTACCTTTACTTCCTTTGTATCATTATTATTACTCATATCTACCTCCAATGTTACTGTTATGAGAAAGTGACACGAATCTATATAATCCACCCCTAGTTTCTTGAAAATTCTCAGCACATCCTCCACTATCACATAATCAATTACCGTCCCCTTTTCTTCTCCTGAGTGTTATTCACCTTCATCATTCCTCTCTACATTTCCGTTTAAGATGATCAATCCCATCTCCTTTAAGCTATTAAAAATATATTTTCCAACCCATTTAGTATCTTGACTTTGGATTATCTTCCTCTGCTACCCATTTCCTTCCTCTATCTCCTGTTCTCCTATTAAAATCTCCTTCTATTATAAGCTTAATCCCTCCTTTAGTGTGTTCAATCAGTAGTCTTATCTTTTCTGATTTCTCTTCCATATTTCCTACATACACCCCCACTATAGTCCACCTCTCTCCTCCAATCTTCACCTCTTCTATTATTAATCCTTCTTATTCTTCTTTCATCCCTTTTCTATCATTCCCTGTAATGCATTCCTTCTTTGATACCATCATCATTCCTCCCATTGCTCTTTCTTTTTTGTTCTCCTCAATGCATTTTGAACCTGCCATCTGTAAACTTTTGTAACCTTTCCCTTACTCTTTCTAATCTCTTTTTATTCAGCCACGTCCCCACCATTTCTATCAGCTCCCTTTGTTTCAAATTTTTCATAAATTCCGTATTATTTCTCGCCACACCTTCTACATTTCAACAGCATATCTAGAAATAAATAAATTTATTTATCGTCTCTTTTTGCTTCATACTGTTTTTTTATTTTCCTTTCCCTCTTGATCACAATCCCACTTTATAACTTCTATTTCCAATATCTCATACTTAAACAACGTATCTTTTCTCTTCTTTCTTTCCTCTTCCGCAATTGCTTGATTATACTTCTTTCTTTATTTCTACGTCGAATCATCCTCTATTCTCTTCGATTTTCCATAGAACACCCTTTTCTTCATCATCACTTCCCTCTTACATTCCCTCCATTTTATTTTACCAGTGTTATTTGTTCTTTTCTTCCCCACCCATTCCAACACTTCTCACTTCCTCTATCTCTCCCACGCATATCCTTTTTAGAACTTCTTCCAATCCTTTCTGTCCTTTATCCTCTAATCTTAGAACCTCTATCACTATATTTAATCTTTCCTTTCTCTTTCCTTTTAATTCTTATCTCCATTTTTCTTAAAGTTTCATTATCATTTGTACTCTTCCTTCCTCCAAACTCCCGGTTTTAGCTTTCTATCTTCTCTATCCACCTCCCACCTGTTCTACCCTTTTACT
>JAABKJ010012631.1:0-10481 GCA_011634705.1 Andricus grossulariae
ATAGTTGAATTTTCAAGATAAAAGGATGAATTCTTAAACAAAAAGACGAATTTTCGATTAAGAAAATTAATTTTTCACAAAAAAAAGACGAATTTTTAACAAAATACGTGATTTTTAAATAAAAAACGATAAACTTTCAACCAAAAATGAAAAACTTAAATTTTCAGTAAAAAATTAAATTTCAATTGAAAAAAAAACAATTTTCAACAAAATAGTGAAATTTACAACGAAATATTTAAATTTTTAACAGAATAGTTGAATTTTTAACCAAATAGTTGAATTTTCAAACGATACATTTTCAACTAGAAAAATAATTTTCTACCAAAAAAGACGAATTTTTCACACAAAAATCTACTTTTAATAAAATAGTTCACTTTTCAACCAAATATTTAAATTTTTATCCAAATAGTTGATTTTTCAACCAAATAGTTGAATTTTCGACCAAGAAAATTAATTTTCTATTAAAAAACGAATTTTTAACAGAATAGTTGAATTTTTAATAAAATAGTTGAATTTCCAACCTAAAAAATGAAATATCAATCAAAAAGATGAATTTTCAACGAAGAAAATTAATTTTTTACCAAAAAGACGAATTATTAACAAAATAAATCTAACTTCAACAAAATTGTTGAATTTTTACCCAATAGTTGAATTTTCAAACGACAAATTTCCAAAAAAAATTAAGTTTCTACCAAAAACGACGAATTTTTAACGAAATTAATGTACCTTTAACAAAATAGTTGCATTTTTAATAAAATAGTTGAATTTTCAACCAAGAAAAATAATTTTCTACCAAAAAAGATGAATTTTGAACCGAGGAAATTAACTTTCTTTTGAAAAAGACGAATTTTCCACAAAATAAATCTACGTTTAATAAAATAGTTGAATTTTCAACCAAATATTTGAATTTTTAACCAAATAGTTGATTTTTCAACCAAATAGGTGAATTTTCGACCAAGAAAATTAATTGTCTATAAAAAAAACGAATTTTTTAACAAAATAGTTAAATTTTCAACCAAATAGTTGAATTTTCAACCTAAAATGATGAATTTTCAATAAAAAAGACGAATTTTCAACCAAGGAAATTAATTTTCTACTGAAAAATAAGAATTTTCAGCAAAATAAATCTACCTTTAACAAAATAGTTGAATGTTCAACCAAATAGTTGAATTTTCAACCAAGAAAATTAATTTTATACAAAAAAGACGAAGTTTTAACAAAATAAATCCATTTTCAACACAATAGTTGCATTTTTAATAAAATAGTTGAATCTTCAACCTAAAATGATGAATTATCAATCAAGAAGACGAATTTTCAACCAAGAAAATTAATTTTCTACCAAAAAAGACGAATTTTTAACAAAATAAATCTACCTTTAACAAAATAGTTGAATTTTGAACAAAATAGTTGAATTTTCAAAAGGTGAATTTTCAACCATGAAAATTAATTTGCAACCAAAATGACGAATTTTCTACAAAACGTCTTTTTTGTAGAAAATTAATTTTCTTGATTGAAAATTTGTCTTTTTGATTGATAATTCATCATTATAGGTTGAAAATTAAACTATTTTGTGAAAACTTTTTAACCAAATAGTTGAATTTTCAAGATAAAAGGATGAATTCTTAAACAAAAAGACGAATTTTCAATTAAAAAAATTAATTTTTACAAAGAAGACGAATTTTTAACAAAATGCATGATTTTTAAATAAAAAACGATAAACTTTCAACCAAAAATGAAAAAGTTAAATTTTCAGTAAAAAAATTAAATTTCAATTTAAAAAAAAAACAATTTTCAATAAAATAGTTAAATTTACAACAAAATAATCAAATTTGCAACAAAATAATTAAATTTTTGATAAAATAGTTGAATTTTTAATGAAATTGTTGAAGTTTCAACAAAATAGCAGAATTTTTAATCAAATATTTGAATTTTCAACAAAATAACAAAAAACAAAATTTTCAGCTAAAACCCTAAACGTTAAATTAATATTAAATTAGATTTTTAAAATATGAAAAAATTAAAGACATTTAAAAGTTGGAAGTTCGATTTTGTTTAAAAAATTAGTTTTCTTGGTTTAAAATTCGTCTGTTTGGTTAAAAATTCACCTTTTTATCTTGAAAATTCAACAATTTCATGAATAATTCAACTATTTTGTTAAAAATTTAATTACTTCGTTGTAAATTTAACTATTTTACTGAAAAATCTTTTTTTTTTTTTTAATTAAAATTTAATTTTTTTACTGAAAATTTAACTTTTCCATTTTTGGATGAAAGTTTATCGTTTTTTAATTAAAAATCATGTATTTTGGTAAAAATTCGTCTTTTTTTTGTAAACAATTAATTTTATTAATTGAAAATTCGTCTTTTTGTTTAAGAATTCATCCTTTTATCTTGAAAATTCAACTATTTGGTTAAAAATTCTGCTACTTTCTTGAAAATTCAACAATTTTATTAAAAATTCAACTATTTTGTCAAAAATTGAACTATTTTGTTATAAATTTAACTATTTTGTTGACAATTTTTTTTTTTTCACCGAAAATTTAACTTTTTTCATTTTTAGTCGAAAGTTTATCGTTTTTTTTATTCAAAAATCATGTATTTTGTTGGAAGTTCGATTTCTTTTAGAAAATTAATTTTCTTGGTTTAAAATTCGTCTGTTTGGTTAAAAATACTGCTATTTTGTTGAAAATTTAACAATTTCATTAAAAATTCAACTATTTTGTCAAAAATTTAATTATTTTTTTGAAAATCTGTTGGAAATTCGATTTTTTTTAGAAAATTAATTTTCTTGGTTCAAAATTCGTCTGTTTGGTTAAAAATTCTGTTATTTTGTTGAAAATTTAAAAATTTCATTAAAAATTCAACTATTTTGTCAGAAATTTAATTATTTTCTTGAAAATGTTCTTGAAAATCTGTTGGAAATTCAATTTTTTTGTTAGAAAATTAATTTTCCTGGTTTAAAATTCATCTGTTTGGTTGAATTCTCACCTTTGTATGTTGAAAATTCAACAATTTATTAAAAAATTAAAAAATTTTGTTGAAAATTCAATTATTCTGTTGTAAATTTAACTATTTTGTTGAAATTTTTTTTTTCAAATCGAAATTTAATTTTCTTTCTGAAAATTTAACTTTTTCATTTTTGGTCGAAAGGTTTAAAATTCGTCTGTTTGGTTGAGAAATTCATTTTTGTATGTTGAAAATTCAACAGTTTTTTCAAAAATTCAACTGTTTTGTTTAAAATTTAATTATTTTGTTGAAAATTCGCCTTTTTGGCTCATAATTCATCTTTTTAGGTTGAAAACTGGTCTTTTTGGTTGAAATTTCAAATTCTAGCTACAAAAAAGATTTACTTTGATTACAATTTTTTTTTTGTTGAAGATTATTAATTTTAATTGAAAATTCATCTCTTTAGTTGAAAATTAAACTAATTTGTTAAAGATTTGTCTTTTCTTGGAAAATTTAATTTCTTTAACTGAAAATATAACTTTTCCATTTTAGGTTGAAAGTTTACAGTTTTTTTATTGAAAACTCATGTATTTTATTGCAAATTCGTGTTTTTTCTTGAAAATTAATTTTCTTGGTTCAAAATTCGTTTTTTTGTTTGTTGAAAATTCATCTTTGTAGGTTGAAAGTTTAACAATTTGTTGAAAAATTCAACTATTTTGTTAAAAATTTAATTAGTTTGTGGAAAATTCGTCCTTTTGGATTGAAAATTGGTCTTTTTATAGAAAATTAATATTTTAGGGTCGAAAATTAAACTGTTTTGTGGAAAATTCGTCATTCTGGTTGAATATTTTTAGGTCAAAAGTAGAAATACTTTGTTGAAATTTTTTTTTTTTTTGAAAAGGAACTTTTTAAGGAAGATTAATCTGGTTTACAGAAAATTCGTCTTTTTTCTAGAAAATTAATTTTCTTGGTTCAAAATTCGTTTATTTGGCTGAAAATTCATCTTTGTAGGTGGAAAATTAAAAAATTTTATTAAAAATTCATCTATTTTGTTAAAAATTTAACTATTTTCTTGAAAATTCGTCCTTTTGGATTGAAAATTTATCTTTCATGATATTGGCGAGGGGAAAAATCGATACATAGTTGGAGAATATTTGTGTATGTTTTTTATTGCAAAAATGTGGCGAGAAATGCAGGAAATGAAATCGTACAATTTCGTGGAAGCGAGCTTTTCCTCGCGAAAATCAGAGCAAGACTTCCGGTATTTCCGCGGAATTCGTATGAGCTATCGCGGAAATTTGCAAGGCTTTGAATGCATTTTTATGAAATATGCATTCCACTTGGACGGATCACAAAATACCTACGAAAGTGGATTTTTTCATGTAATAAAATTAAATATTTCCCATAAGAGATGAATTTTTTAGAAAAATTTAATTTTTTTACTTGAAAATATGAATTTTTGACAAAAAAAATGATTTTTTTAACTAGTTACATCAAGTTTCTTCCAAGAAGATTAATTTTCTACCCAAAAAGACAAATTTTCAACAATATACACGATTTTTCAACCGACTAGTTCATTTTTCAACTAAAAATATTAATTTTGAAACAAAAAAAAACTAACTTTCAAATATATAGTTACATTTTCAAAAAAAAATGAATTTTCATCGAAAAATGTAATAGTTGATATTTCAATACACAAAATATTTTCATTTTAAATTAAAAACGATTGAGTTCATAAAAAATAGAAGTTTGAATTAAAACTGTTTCCAAGCATAAAAGAGAAATTATCAACGGAAAATATAATAGTTGAATTAAAATCAAAAAAGATTTTTATTTGAAATCAAAAATAGTTGAATTTACTCAAAAAGACGAAGTTTCAACATAATAGATTGATTTTCAACAAGATATTTTGAATTAAGAGAATTAATTTTTTACCGAAAATGACAAATTTTCAACAAAATAAATTAATCTTGAAGAAAAGATCTAAATTTTTAACTAAATAGTTGAATTTTTCACAAAAAATATGAATTTTCAACAAAATAACTGTATTTTTAACCATATAGTTGAATTTTCAAACTAAAAAGATTAATTCTCAACAACAAAAAAACGACTTTTCAACAAAGAAAATTAATTTTCTACAAAAAAAAAATTTTCAAACAAATAAATCAATTTTCAACATAGTAGCAGAATTTTTAACCAAATAGTTGAATTTTCAACATAAAAAGATGAATTTTGAACCGAAAAGACGAATTTTCAATTAAAAAGTTAATTTTTAAAAAAAAATACGATTTTTCAACAAAATAAATCAACCTTCAACAAAATAGTTGATTTTTTAACCAAATATTTTGAATTTCTCAACCAAACAGACGAATTCTAAACCAATAAAATTAATTTTTTAACAAAATAAACAAATTTTCAACAAAATACATGATTTTTAAATAAAAACCAATACTCTTTCAACCAACAATGCAAAAGTTTAATTTTCAGCAAAAAAATTTAATTTCAATTTTAAAAACGCATTTTCAACAAAACGGTTAAATTTACAATAAAATAATTAAATTTTCAACAAAATAGTTGAGTTTTCAATAAAATTGTTGAATTTTAAAAATATGAAGATAAACTTTCAACCAAACAGACGAATTTTAAACAAAGAAAATTAATTTAAAAAAAAATTTCAACATAATACATCATTTTTAAGTAAAAAAATGATAAACCTTCAACCAACAATGGAAAAGTTAAATTTACAGTGAAAAAATTAAATTTCAATTTTTAGAAATAAATTTTTAACAAAATAGTTAATTTTACAAAAAATTATTAAATTTTAAATAAAATAGTAGATTTTTAATGAAATTGTTGAATTTTCTTCCTAAAAAGATGAATTTTCAACCAACTAGACGAATTTTAAGCAAAATAAATCTAACTTTAACAAAATAGTTGAATTTTTAGCCAAATAGTTGAATTTTCAACCTAAAATGATAAATTATCGATAAAAAGACGAATTTTCAACAAAAAAAATTAATTTTCTACTAAAAAAGACGAATTTTAAACAAAGAAAATTTATTTTTTTTAAACTTTCAACATAATACATCATTTTTAATTTAAAAAAAACGATAAACCTCCAACCAAAAATGGAAAAGTTAAATTTTCAGTAAAAAAATTAAATTTCAATGTTAAAAACCATTTTTTAACAAAATTGTTAAAGTTACAACAAATAATTAAATTTTAAACAAAAGAGTAGATTTTTTAATGAAATTGTTGAATTTTCAACCTCAAAAGATGACTTTTCAACCAAATAGACGAATTTTAAACAAAATAAATCTAACTTTAACAAAATAGTTGAATTTTCAAAAGACGAATTTTCCAGCAAGAAAATTAATTTTCTAAAAAAACTCGAATTTACAACAAAATAATTAAATTTTTAATACAATAGTTGAATTTTTAATGAAATTGTTGAATTTTTATCAAAATAGCAGAATTCTTCACTAAATAGTTCAAAAATGGAAAAGTTAAATTTTCAGTAAAAAAATTAAATTACAATTTAAAAAAAAACGAATTTTCAACAAAATAGTTGAATTTTTAATGAAATTGTTGAAATTTGAAAATACAAAAGATGAATTTTCAACCAAACAGACGAATTATAAACCAAGAATATTTATTTTTTACCAAAAAAGTCGAATTTTCCATAAAATACATGCATTTTCAGCTAAAAACGATTAGCCTTTAACAAAAAATGGAAACGTTAAATTTTCGGTAAAAAATTAAATTTCAGTTTAAAAAAAAACCAATTTTCAACAAAATAGTTTGATTTACAACAAAGTACATGCTTTTTCAATAAAAAACTATAAACTTTCAACCTAAAATGGAAAAGTTGTATTTTCAGTAAAAAAGATTAAATTTTCTACCAAAAAGACAAATTTGCAACAAATTAGTTTAATTTTCAACTAAAATTATTCATCTAATTTTCTGTAAAACAATTGAATTTTCAACCCAAAAATATAAATATGAATTTTTAACAAAGCAGTGATTTTTTTAACTAATTACATAAATTTTCTTCCAAGAAGATTAATTTTCTACCAAAAAAGACGAATTTTCAAACAAAATGACCGATTTTTCAACCATGTAGTTGATTTTTCATCTAAAAAAGATAAATTTTTAACCATAAATATCAAAGTTAATTTTTCAACTGAAAATATTAATTTTGAAACAAAAAAAATGAACTTTCAAATAAATAGTTACATTTTCCAACAAAAAATATGAATTCTCAACGAAAAAATTATTAGTTGATACTTCAATACGAAAAGATTTTAATTTTAAATTAAAAACAATTGAATTCATTAAAAAAAAGAATTTTTAACTAAAATTATGAATTTTCAAAAAAAAGAGTAAATTTTTAACAAAGTAGTTCAACTTTTAATCCAGTAGTTGAATTTTCAAGCAAAAAATATGAATTTGCAAATAAAAAATATTTTTCAGTCAAGATAAAGAAAAGTTTTAAACAAACTATAATTTTAAAGGAAAAATAATTTTAAATACAAAATAGAAGTGTCGCATAACTATTAATTTTATATATTTGGTAGGTACTCCTGACCATAGTTCGAGAACTTCAATTTTTGTAAAGAAAATTCGTTCTTTGGCATTATAGTGCGATGGAAAAATTCTAAGAACAAAATTATTTCCTAATATTAAAAAAATGTTATAATTAAAATTTTCTCTTTTATCAATAATGTTTAGAAACATTCAGACATAAATTTTTATGAAGGAGTTATGACTTGTTGCCTTTATTATTAATGAATAATTTACAATTTAAATATTCTCTTTCAGAAATAAATGTTTAAAATGAAAATTCCATATTTCCCATATTTAAAAATAATTTTATCTGTTTCTAGGCGGTTTAGAAATTTCTTGTTTTTTGAAAATCTTATTGTCAAAAATGGTCAACTTTTTGGCAATCAATCCTTAAATGGTTTTTAAAGCAAGTGAGAATCTGGATCAGATTTTGTTCAACTTCTTGTTACAATTTTTTTGTTTGTTTGTTAAACATTCATCATTATTTAAAAATTTGATGTTTTTTCTTGTTTGAAAATTAATTTTTTAAATTGAGAATGCTCCTTAACATGCTGTTTTACTATCTCATTCATAGTCAGGTCGAATCCTTGGCTACTATAGGATTCTCGAACTATGGTCAGGAGTAGATACTCCTGACCATAGTTCGAGAACTTTAATTTTTGTGAAGAAAATTCGTTCTTTGGCATTATAGTGCGATGGCAAAATGTTAAGAATAAAATCATTTCCTAATATTAAAAATATGTTATAATTAAAATTTTCTCTTTTATCAATAATGTTTAGAAATTTCTTGTTTTTTGAAAACCTTATTGTCCAAAATGGTCGACTATTTAGTAATCATCCATAAATTGTTTTTAAAGCAAGTGAGAATCTCGATCAGATTTTTTTCAACTTTTTGTTACAAATTAATTTTGTTGATTAAAAATTCATAATATTATTTTTAAATTTGTTGTTTTTTCGTTTAAAAATTAATTTTTCAAACTGAAAATGCTCCTTAAAATGCTCCTTAAAATGCTGTTTTGCTCTCTTATTCATAGTCAGACCGACTCCTTGGCTGTCATGTGATTCTCGAACTATGGTCAGGAGTAAACACTCCTGACCATAGTTCGAGTCAGGAGTGGACACTCCTGACCATAGTTCGAGTCAACTTTTTGTTACAAATTAATTTTTTTTGGTTAAAATTTCATCATATTATTTTTAAATTTGTTTGAAAATTAATTTTCTAAACTTAAAATGCTCCTTAAAATGTTGTTTTGCTCTCTCATTCATAGTCAGACCGACTCCTTGGCTATCATGTGATTCTCGAACTATGGTCAGGAGTAGATACTCCTGACCATAGTTCGAGACCCTCAATTTTTGTGAAGAAAATTCGTTCTTTGGCATTACAGTTCGATGGCAAAATGTTAAGAATAAAATCATTTCCTAATATTAAAAATATGTTATAATTAAAATTTTCGCTTCTATCAAAATGTTTAGAAATTTCTTGTTTTTTGATAATCTTATTCTCAGAAATGGTCGCCTATTTGGCAATCATCCATAAATGGTTTTTAGAGCAAGTGAGAATCTCGATCAGATTTTTTTTTATTCAACTAGAATTCCTTGCGGTAATTTGTTACGGCCGATAATTCGATTGTGGTGTGGCCGCTTGTTCATCCGACAATGTGGCGCTCCGCACCTGCCATCGCGTAACCTCAATCCAAACGCGACAAATTTTCCACTACCACATGTGACTAAATTTACTTCGTTTCAAATCTGCAATTTCCTGCTTTTTATATTTGGCATTATTTTTCAGTTATTATAAAACAGAATAAATATGGGCGCGATTTTTTGTAGTCTCGCAGGATTTTTAAATTAAAATACAAAATTGTTATAAAAAAATCATTTGATTTTAAAGGATCATTTGGTCTATTTTTTTTTCAATAATAATACTACAAATACTGATTGGCGAAAAAAATCCTCTTTTTTATTAGCTCCGGCAGGAATCGAACCCACGTCATCTGATTGCCCATGCCGGTCGGAAGGATAGCAAGCATTTGTAACATTTGTTATTGGAAACAAAAAATAGAAAAGTAATGACAGTATTGTTAATAAATCATATCTTAACTTCAGAATTTTTATGTATATAGTATAATATTTTTGAATAATATTTAGACAATTCAATCGTTACATTTTTGTTTAAAAATACAAATTTCCAATGAAAAATACTAGCATTTCATGAATTTTTAACCATTTAATTTTCAAAAGTTAAATTTTAAACTATTGAAAATTCAAGAAAATTGAATTCTCAACATTTGAATTTTCAAAAGTTATATTTTAATTTATTGAAAAGTGAAAAAAATTGAATTCTCAAAAGTTAAATTTGAAACTGTTGAGAATTTAAGAAAATTGAATTCAAACCAATTGAATTTTCAAAATTTAAATTTTGAACTGTTGAAAATTGAAGAAAATTGAATACACAATAGTTGAATTTTCAAAAATTAAATTCAAACTATTGAAAATTGAAGAAAATTGAATTCTCAACAGTTGAATTTTCAAAAGTTAAATTTTAAACTATTGAAAATTGAAGAAAATTGAATTCTCAAAAGTTGAATTTGAAACTGTTGAAAATTCAAGAAAATTGAATTCTCAACAGTTGAATTTTGAAAAGTTATATTTTAAACTATTGAAAATTGAAGAAAATTGAATTCTCAAAAGTTAAATTTTAAACTGTTGAAAATTCAAGAAAATTGAATGCAAACCAATTGAATTTTCAAAATTTAAATTTTTTACTTTTGAAAATTGAAGAAAATTGAATACACAATAGTTGAATTTTCAAAAGTTAAAAATTTAAATTTTGAAATTTGAAAAAATGGAATTCTCAACAGTTAAATTTTCAAAGGTTAAATTTTAAACTATAGAAAATTGAAGAAAATTGAATTCTCAAAAGTTAAATTTTAAACTGTTGAAAATTCAAGAAAATTGAATGCAAACCAA
>JAABKJ010012632.1:0-10480 GCA_011634705.1 Andricus grossulariae
TTAGCATGTTCGCTATCATTCCCCAAATTTTTAAGGCAAAATCTTTATTATTGTAGGAAAAAAGCTGGGGGAACCTAACACTGCTGAAATCGATCATTTTCTAAGTATCACATGTCCTTAAGGAGAGTGTCCCTCGTCCCACGGATGCACAAGTTCAGGATCTGATGATTGAAGATGGTTGAGACAAGAATGGACAACGCTGCTGAAAACCACAATTTTTCGTCTAAGAATGGTAAAGTTTCATGATTTCGTTCATCTTCATTGATTATAATATTGGAAAAAGATGTTGAGTGTAGACGTTTTAAGATTCGGTTCCTTATTTCAAGGTAACATTAACTATTGAATCCAAAAAACAGATTCATTCTATACGAAAGAATTAGTTTTAGCATTGATTGATTAAGATTGTTTATAACAATGGGAAATGTTGTTGGTTTTCAGTCTTGTCCGTTCGCTAGCCGTGTATCTTAAGTGATCTCGCCATCGTGTCATCTAGTGCTCTCTCCTCTCTCTGGAATCGCTTCGCCAAGGATCGTCTCCAGCTACCTCCATAGCCACTAACTTATTAATCCTCTGCAAGGAAACTCTCACCTGTCAGCACCCGTCACGGACTAACAGCCATCCACGTAATGTAAGTGGCAATAAACTACTCTTCATATTATTACTAGCCTTGTTTTAATGTGTTTGACCGTCTTCTAGGCATTGCCATATCCTAATTTGCCTCCTCGGCATTACCTGCGTAATAGTTTTGAGTATAAAACTGGGGTAACAGCGATTCTAAGTGTACATAAAATGCGCGACCTTGGCATCTTCTTTGACTCGCATTTACCTTAAGTCGATTATACTAGTTTCATTGTTACAGCAGCTGGAGTTTTAGGATTTATAATCAGATTATGCAGGAATGTTGAAAGTCCTAGTTTTCTAACAACCCGATGTATAAAAAATATGTGGATGAATTGAAGAAAATCCAAAAAAGATTTTTGAAATATCTTCCCTTCAAAAATGAAGGGGTAAATCCAACGCGAGGCTCAGACAATCAAGAAATGTGCAAAAAAATGCAACTGCCTCACACGGGCCGAAAGTCGAGAATATGTCTGCTGTTGCTTCTGATTCAAGCTTATTGGAAATGAAATAGACTCACCCTCATTATGCGGCTGTCTCCAATTCAAATTGCCTTGACAATCAGCTAGACGGGATGTAACGTTCAACATACCGCTAAAGCATTTTTCTATAGGTTTCTACTCATTTATTTTTGTAATGAGTAATCACCTAAACCAAGGAGCTGAAAGCCTAATCAATATCATGAACGTCATCGAAAAAAAAAAATGCACGGACAACCTACATCTATTATAAAGAAAGGTCTCTGTTTATCCTCAAGAACTCGTAACTGGTTTATGTAGATTAAACAAACTCAATTGATTAAAGTTAATAAAGATCAAAGGTACATTTGCAACACTCCGTTCTCGCATTTTCATGCAGAATCAATCTCCCCTCATACGCTCACTCACACCGCACTCCCCACCCCTTTCTTTAAGGCTTGCTCATATCTATCAACTTACGTAGGTTACGTAGATTACATATTTTGATAACATTGGACCGACGTAGCTCGCAGTTTGTCCTCAATCTGTGACAGATTTATAACTTTTTGTAGTCCCCTTTTCGTAAATTTCTTGGGGGTTTTTAAAGTTAAATTTTTCTCAAATACAATAAATACAATTTATAACGATCATTAAACCAGCCAGTAATGAACGATTTTTGTTCTCGGTGACATGTTTAACGGAAATGACTTCGTCCATACTATTTTCAAGGCCATCCACGGGAATGTGCGAATTTATAACCATGAGCTGTTACAGGGTATTTTACTTTTCATATCTTTACAATAGGTTCTATCTCGTAAATATCTCCTGGAACTTACCGCGTTACTACATGTCTATATCTCGGTTGAAGTTTCGTACTTTCACCTGTATCAGTCGGATGTATACTAATATAAACTACGTCTCCTAGCCTGAATTCCACTCCAATGTGATGATGTTTATCATACCTTTTTTATACTCGTTTTCAGACTTCTTAACTTCTTGTAATACTCTCCGACAAATTCTCTCAAATCTCGATAAGTTTCACAGTTTTCAGTAATCTCTCTAGTTATACCAGTGGTATTGTTAATAAACGAATTCAGGGTTAGCTCAATTCCGTGCTTTTTGCAACATTCGCGGAATTTCTCTGAGGTAAGGCATGTCCCTCGGTCATAGATAAATCTGTTTGGAGCCTCGAATCGTTCAATGCAATCGGTAAGTCTTTTGATTGCTACTGACGTTTCAGTAGTTTTAGTAGCCTCGAGAACCACGTACTTCGTTGAATTATATACTACAGTTAATACGTAACGGTTTCCTCGTTTGCTCGTTGAAAACGGTCCTAAGTGATCTAGATGTACTGTCGCGAATGGTCTATTTCCAGGAGGAATAGGATGTAATTCCCCTGGTTGTCGGCCCCTAGGCTTTGTACTCATATTGCATGCTAAACACCTAGCGATGTGTTCCTTATCGTAACCGCGCATGTTCGGAAAAAAGTATAATAATATTGTTACATTTTTGCGATCACTTTATCAATACCAAAATTACTTGCCAAATCGTGATACCGAATAACTATTGCCTTTCTAATGGCGGAGGTACAACGTAAAGCGCGTTTAGCTATTCGGTACAGTAGTCTTTTTATTAACTGATATTCACGTATGGTGCACAATGCTTCTTTTTATCCGTCTTTGCTCAGTTTCTCTAAAATCTCGATTATGTGCTTTAAGTTATAATCTGTTCGCTGATGTAAAAGGATTTCATCCTCGCTGATGGCTATCGCGTATACCATTTCTGAATCAGTTTTTAGATTGTAGTCGTGAGGTAAAGGAGGTCGGGAAAGAGCATCTACATGCTTTATTTGTTCTCCTTTCCCATATCTGATAAATAAATCATACTTTCTAAGCAATTTTCCCAACGCGCCACTTGTGGATTATTGATCTTAGTCAGACTGAGATATAACAAAGCTTGGCAATCTCTTACTACGATGAATTTTAGAGGAATTAAAAACGGCCATAGCCTTTCGCATGCCCGAATTATCGCTATCAGTTCCAACTTAGTAAAATGGTATCGCATCTCGACATCCGAAGTTCTTCGACTAATAGCGTAAACTAACCTTAAATCAGTCCGATCCTTTCCCTGAAAGAGCCATTCCGGTAACCTAAAAAGTCAACTTTATCGACACTGAATATATATTTTTTAGATTTAAAGTTAAACCGGCCTTTCACAACGCTTCGAGAACCAACTTAAGTCTGACAATTAGTTCTGCCCAATTTTAACCAAAAATCAAAATGTCGTCCAAATAGAAGAGTAAGATTCGATTTCGGAGTTTTCCTAAGGCGAATACCATTAATTTCGAAAAATAGAATGGGGCATTCATCAATCCAAATATAGCTCGCGTAAACTCTCCCGTACCGTCCGGAGTGATAAAAGCCGTCTTTTGTCGTGCCCTGAGTTTTGAAGGCATCTAAAGATACCCATTGGATAGGTCCAAGGTTATAAACATCTTGGACCCGGCCAAGACCTCGAGATACACGTCGAGATTGGGTAAAGGATACTGTACCTTTGGGTTTGACCATTCAATCGACGATAGTCAATAGCTAAATGTACTTCGCCATTTTTTCTATGAATCAATAGAACGGGCCTCGCATGCGGTTTTGCGCATACGGGTACGGAACCCGGTTTCTCGACAATATCCATTTCTACGAAATCCGTACGACCTAGTTCCTGTATGTTCTTTGCGACAGAAAGTTGATATTCATTTAAAAAATCAACCAGCTTCTCGCGTTGTGGTTCAGTAATGTCTTTTCCCGTGAGAAGTTCCTCTCCGTTAATTTGTCTACCCGGGGACTCAAATCAAGCACAGACTCGATACTGAAAATCTTTTCTCCGATTCTAGACTCGATTTCGGAAAATTAATTAATCATGGATCAATCCAGTGTACACAGTGAACTCGCATCTAATAATAACGTCCTACGCTTGAACGTTGTCAGGAACCACTGGAATGGAAATATTTTGGCCTCATACGCCACCTACCTCCATATCACCTCGTATTATTTCTACAGACTTGACAGCTTTTTACTCACGAAATTTATCGTACATACTGCGCTACCTGCATCCATCAATGCCTCGATTGTTTTCCCGTTTATTTTAGTTATTTTTACGTATTTTAGCGACGCTACGCTATACTCGCAGATGCTAATGGACGCGGTTTAGTACAATTACGTGTTCCATGTCCGTTTACTTTACAGTCAGTACAGTAGGGTTCTCGCCTAGGTTCACACCATTCCCGACCGAAATGTTCCTCCTTTTGACAGTTATAGCATCTACCTTTTTTTTAAATTTATCACATTTGTTTTTAGAATACTCGTTTGTTATCAATTCTAGTATTACTCTTATGTTCGGAACGACTATTATTATTTTTATAAAAATTCTTTATTGTTCGGTCCAACCGATCGAGAAGCGGAAGACTCTTACATAACTGTAATTTAATATGGAAGTATGATGCAATCTATTAATTGGAATTTTGTACGCGATTTTGCATTTTTGAAAAAGTCTCGGATACATCAGTTTTTCTTAAGAAGGTTTTGCTGAAAGCTTCCCGCAGCAATTGCAAACTCATTAATCCTCGTTGTCGAAATAAGAACCAAGCGCGCGCGGTGCCTTGTAAATGACACATGACAGTTTGAATTAAGAAAGAGTTTGGCCACTTGTTGACTAGCGCAGCCGCCAAAACCTGCTCAAGTCACAGTTTCGCTTCGTGTGGACCTTTTTCTCCAACGAAATTCCGAATCATTTTGGAAAAATCTGGCCTTATATGAAACTCACGTTGAGTTTCCTGATTTTGAGTAAGCTGTTGCGTCACTGTCATATTTTTTTGCATCATTAAATTCGATAAAGCTAACATTTGATCATTCGTCGTAGAACTCCCCAATATCGGTAAGCCATGCGCTGAATCTTGTTGACCTAGATTAAACGGAAAATAACCTGGTGGTGGGACACTCGTAGGAATTTGCATCGGGTGCAATACACGCGGTCCCTACAAATACATTATTTCCGGCAGGCACGCAGTTACTGGAATGCACATTATTTTGTGTTACAGGCGGACGACCAGAATTGGTAAGGGTTTCATACACTGATAAGCCATGTTGGCTTCCGCTCACATCAAAACGTAAATTATCAAAGACTTTCATTTGCGAAGTCTCCCTTACGCTTGAAATTTCATTCAAACATACTTGCGCAGACCTGTTACTTCGATTAGGAGTTGAACGTCCTCGAAGACCTCCTCTTTGTTCTCAATTGTATAGATTTTGTTAAAACCGTTCAAATTCATCTATAGATAGTCAGCAATCAGGAAATTTATTCTTTCAAGAAATCCTGTAAATTATGATTCTTTTCTCATCTCATGAACCCTTTGACTTCTCGTTAAACTCGTGGCGCACCTTGAACATGTGCCCCAAAACTCTATTCTCGCACTCAGCACAAAGTCTAGAAGCTTTCTGGCTACTTTCAGTTACCCGAACTTAGAATATTATAAAGGTCTCTGTTTATGCTCAAGATCTCGTAACTCGTTTTTGTAGAATAAACAAACTCAACTTACTGAAGTTAAGAAAGATCAAAGGTGCAGTTGCGACGCTCCGTTCTGGCATTCTCGCGCAGAATCAATCTCCTCCCATACGGTTAATTACACCGCACGCCGTGCCCCTTTCTTTAAGGCTTGCTCACATCTATCAACTTACGTAGGTTACGTAGATTACATATTTTGCTAGCACATGGACATATTTTAGATTCGCGCTTATGAGCATAGTTACATGACAAATATCGCAAATTATTTGAATCTTAATTTATTGTAGTTACATCCTCATATTTTTACGTATTGCATATGACCAATTTAGAAAAATATTTATTTTCACGTTCTTCCTTTACTGTATTTCCATCATTATATTTTTTACATCTTTTACATTTTACACTCGCACTGGTCAGTATTGATTAGGCAACTAGTCTCGGCAGATGAGAGACTTCTCTGTGTCAAGTTTCTTGTACCTCTATGAGTCCATCGTCTCAAAGTTCCTATTAAATTCAAGTATTCCAAGTCTCGCGAATTTTAATAAATAAAAGAACAGTTTTACCGTCCTTTTGTCTCATCTCGTAGTTCCAGTACATTAAGCTAAGTTATTTTCAGGGCTACCCGAAACACAAAGAAACAAATAAGCATAAAAGTAATCATTGATTTAATTGATTTTAGAAGAAATATTTTTTCATGAAACGTATATTTTTTTAAATCCATTGGTTGAAGATAAGGAACAAGAAATGACATAATTGATCCAATTGAATAACGATGATAACTATTTAAAAAAATGTTACCGGAAACAAATCATTTTTTTAATTCAAAGTGCATGTATCTATTTTCTTCAAACAAATATTTCTTTGCACATATTTAGGACTTCTATTTGCTACAGGCAAGTATAATTAAATCGGTAGAAGTCATCGCTTTTTTTCAATATATTGAGGGCCACATTTTTACCTAAACACACTTGATTTGAAATTCAAACAAGCTACTTGTTCTGATTTCATTTTTATTTGAAACGAAAAACCGAAAAAGTAAATAAAGTTTTGCTTCTTTCCTGGAACTATTGATTTCTGCGGCTTTGTATGCTCTGATGTACTACCCTTTGTTTGCAATCTTGTGTCTGTACTTACAACGAAACGGTACTTTTGTAGGTAATTATTCTGCTCAACAACTTGTTCTATTTTACTAGGACATCCCCATGAAAGAATTTCATTATCCTTTTCAACATCTTCATCTTCCATTAGTATTCTTGCTAAATTTTTTGTTAAAGTTCGGTCCTTTATTTCTGAGTTGGATGACTGCAGGGTTGTTGAATTGTCCATTTTGCCTGCAAAAAGTTAGCTCTTATTGAATAAAGTCGTACAAATTTCAGGAAAGCATTATTGTCAGAAGTGAGTATACGATTTACTAAAGTCGGCGTCAAAAGTACGTGACCATCACTTTGAGCGCTTGCAACTCGTTAAAAAAAAAAATCGCAAAAAATTTTGGCTAGGTAATCGTGAAAGCTTAAGGTCTCCCAAATGGAAAGATATGTACATTGTTGTTCTAACAAAATTTTTACGATAGCGATGATGTAAAACGTGCCAAAAAACAAGGTTTTTGAGGCACTTTTTTTAAGCCTCGAATTTCGAGGCTTCCCAAAATGAGCTGGACGTCTTGAAAAAACTGAAAAAAATTCACAGACGGTCCTTAAGGTGTCCAGAATGCAACGCAGTTTTCCAAATTTCGAAATATCAATTTGTTTACTAATTACAGACCGCTTTCCACAAACATATCATCTTGGAAAGAAATAATGATAGGAAGTTGTTTTATGGCTTAAGATGTGTAGTTTTGTAACGTGATTGAAGTGCAATTTGAAAAAATGAAATTATATCAATATTTCGCGGAATAAACCTTCAGGCATATTTCGGAATTTAATGAGAATAGCCACCGTATAAAAAGTGTTAAAAAAAAGTATCCATTTCACAACAATAGGGACCTCAGAAGAAAGGGGTACAGACGTCCCTGCATTTTTCGCACCCAGCTATTGACCTGCGGGTGAGCCGGTATCCCCGTTCTTTTGAGATCCCTAATGTTGTGAAATGCATACTTTTTGTTAACACTTTTTATACGGTGGCTATTTTCATTAAATTCCTAAATATGCGTGAAGGTTTATTTCACAAAATATTGATCTAATTTCATTTTTTCAACTTGCACTTCAATCCAAGATGACATGTTTGTGGAAAACGGTCTGTAATTAGTAAACAAATTCGTATTTCGCAATTTGGAAAACTGCGTTGCATTCTGGTCACCTTAAGGATCGTTTGTGAATTTTTTCAGATTTTCCAAGACGTCCAGCTCGTTTTGGGAAGCCTCGAAAGTCGAGGCTTAAAAAAGTACCTCAACAACCTTGTTTTTTGGCACGTTTTACATAATCGTTCAATTCGGGAGACTATAAGCTTTCACGTGTACCTGGCTAGAATTTTCTGCGATTTTTTTTTTTAACGAGTGGCGACCGTTCAAAGTGAAGATCGCGTACTTTTGACGCCGACTTTAGTACACGCGACGGATAGAGGGGGAGCGGAAGTCAAATATTACGTTGGATTGCGTAATTGCTTTAAAATGGTGGTCCTACTAGTTCCTTGAACATTTTCTGAAAATGTTCCATTATTAATCTACATATTATTTAAAATCAAGCCAAAGAATCCGGCAAGCTCCCTTCAGGAAGAATTGTATAAAAAGTTTTCTTTTTTAAATTGACTTATATCATCCAGAAGCAAGCCAAATGGCTGAAACAGATGTGATTGAACGAAGCAGGGCCGTCTCAACGTCTTCAAGATGCATTTACGGTACGGGTCCTCAGAAAATCGTTACCCAATTGCAAATATTAACTCGATTAAAAATATTTTCGATATACAAAAATGTGTACTATAAATTTATTATAACACTCCTGCGATCCAGGATATAATAATTATTATATAAATAATAATTTACATATAAATATTACAATACACATATATGTACGTATTTGTTGCATTTAAATAACAATGATCTAAAAAAGGCCACTCGTAGAGTCTTGATTTTCACCTTTAAAAGTTTAGTTGACAATATATTCTGAAGCGTGAAAAGCGAGAAAGATAGGTGTTCTCTTGTGTTATGTGCGAAGAAAAAAGACTAGAGCTAATTATTCGTCAAATAATTGTCGAACTACCTAAAGTTTCGCCCACTTGATCGGGTCGAGCATAAAAAAGAACGTTCCTTCTTTTCCCACTTTGAAGATTGAGTGGTCAAATTGATAAGCAGTACTGGTGAGTTAGATTCTTTAGGTTCAACACGATCAATAACTCACCTATTTCATAATATTTTTTTATAAAGAGAAATCGCAAGAAAAATTTGAACTGAATCAACTCGAAGAATTACCTCTTTTCTGATGCATTTCAATTGCGACTCATGATATAAAAGTGGGCTTTATATCATATTTTTAGTTCAGCCTTGATTTTCATCATTAGAAGTTTAGTCGAAAATGAGTTTTGAAACACGAAAATATGCCTGCATTCGTTGCATCCTTAGTCTAATTGCTTTCAGCGAACCAACATCTTTTCAAATGCAGCGATCATTTGGCCAAGGGTGGTTATCAAAAATGGATGATAATTTCCACCCAGAAGCAGATGTGCGTTTCTTAACCACAATAGCACGAAACAGTCCTGAAACGTCCCCGGAACGTTCCGCGAGCACTTTCGGAACATTCCAGGCACTTTCCCGGGACGTGTGTAATGTCCACCCCTTTGGAACGTTCCAGGAACTTCCCACTGGCACCTGGAAAAGCCTTATCGTTATTGTTATTTTTATTAACAAATATCTCCCAAACTGTAAGAGATAGGTAAAATTGGATATCATTTTTATTTTTGAATACCGCATATACTACACTACAGTATGATATCCATATTATAAACTGACATCGATTTTTACTTATCTCTTACTGTTTACTTGATATTTACTGTTAATAATAACAGCAAGTTCCCCTGAAGTCCCAGTGGGACGTTCCTTTATCATTGCCAAAGGGAGGACATTTTACACGTCCCGGGAACGTGCCGTGCTATTAGGGAAAGGATCATTAAATCACGATAATACATTTTTTGAAGTTTCCGAGTTAATAGAGGCATTCGAAAAGAACATTTTTAAACGAGATATAACGTAATTAGGCCTTTTTATATTTTAACTGCAGTTAGCCTGAATTATTATTTTTCCAGAAAATCACAAGACAGAAAACATGTATTATTACGTAGATTTATGATTTATTATTGAAGACAAAGAGTTTAAAAAATGCGAAAGCCGTATCAAAAAGTGAAACAGTTGAACCAAAACAAAAATAACCATTTCGGAGTCGAGCAGAATGAAAAAATAATTCATAAATCCATTCTAATAACACAAATCTGGATGAACCAAGAAACTGAATGTCTAATCCGTCAATGTTTCTAACTGGATTTTGAGAATATATTAAATTCAATACCAAGATCAACGCAAACTCCGGAGAATGATAAGCTTAATATTTTCAATTTCGAGACTTCAATTCCAAAAAGTAAATAACATTCCACAGTACCCAGATAGCAAAATGCCCGCCGACTGCAAGCGATCTGCCAGCCCGCGGTCCTATCGATCGGACCAACGTGGCGGCAGATATGCACCTTAATGTGCACACCATTGATGGCTATATAGCCAGCCCAACAGGCGGGCGCGACGCGGTCCGGCGAACTGCATGACCGACGGTCCGGTAAAATGCCGGTTGATACGTTGGGTGGGAGAAATCCAAGATGTCTGTCGAGAGAAAGAAAACGGACAAAATTTTCAGATTCACTTTCAGAGTCAT
>JAABKJ010012633.1:0-10480 GCA_011634705.1 Andricus grossulariae
ATCTCGATACAAGATTACGTAATAAATATTCTTCAGAATATTTCAGTTTATGTATGGAAATAACGCTAGTCGTTATTTCATTCGTGTTTCTAAATCATTTGAGTTTCATTAACCTGTTTATTCTACAATGATGACGCAAGAATATTAGATAAAATACTTTAGATTGACGAAATTATTATGTACGATTTAGACAAACCCAAGTATTTTATTACTCAATCGTCAGTTTGGTAGTTTTTAAAGAACATGATAAGATTTGATGTTTTTTCGAAAGAAACAAAAACTTATATTTACGTACTACACACTCTAAAAACAGGTTAAAAGACATTTTGATTTATCTTCATTCTACATAATAATATCAATAATCTAAAGAATTTTCACGACATCAGTACAGGACAAACGGCTTTATGAAATACGAATGTCATGTCTTTCAGAAAATACTGATCCATCCATTACATAATAAGTTATTATTGTCCACTAGTTCGTATAGGAGAATATCTTAAATCTAAAGTAGCTTCGCGAATTAAGTGTGAATATATATAGGTGAATATAATAATATCTATAATTGTAGGTGCATTAATAATTGGAGTATATTTATTTCCTATTCAAAATTGTTCAAGAATAAATACCTTTTTTTTTCTTAGAGATTGATTAGTTATTTTACTATTCATTTTCCTAATCGCACTTTCTTTTCACAGCATTAGCTTGGCCACATAGGGATACCGCAGTTCATCCTCCTCCTGCTCAACGTTCATTAATACGAAAGTTTATTTATTCGAGGTCGAAGACACCCTGTAGAGGCAGGATTTTGTCATGTAGAAACATGAGAATCATTAGTACATCATTGGAATAGTAGCAGCAGCTTATATTTGTATCTATTTATGGCTGCTAGATCTGATATCCCTGATGCATATGAAAGAGTTGAAATACGCTTACGTGACAACATTGCCAATGAGATTGTACCCACATCAAACGAGGACCATGTAAATAATCACTTTCGCAAGCCAGCTGGAAGAAAAAATATTTTTGTGCAGAGATGCGCGATCAATTTAACTTCAAGTGCATGCGTCCCTTGCATTTACAGGGTACGGCAGCTAAATCAGGACAAATTAAACAATTTATTTCAACCTGTAATGTATGTAACTGACGCGCAAAGATTAGCGATCCGCACTGTAAAAATAAAGTATTATTTCAGGGCTAGTTTTAGGTATTATAATAAGACTCAGAAAAAACAATCTCAAGTGGTACTAAAATGGGAATGTTATGGATAAGTATATTTGAATTTAGCGGACGATTACGGGCGAAAATGGGAAAATACATTAGCGACATCTATAACGAAAAGTGTGCGCAGTTTTAGATTAGACGGACATGGAAGAGCGTGGCTTGAGGGCAGCTTTTGTAAAGACGTACGTGGGATGCGGATTTTTGTTAGTGTGCTTAATAAACGTTTCAATATACTGAGAATATCATGTTGAGCTTCCAATGGATTACCCTACAGCATCGTTTCCCGACATTGTGGAGAGCGTGACAGAACAATTTTCTTAAATCGGATTACGGGAAGTGTGAAGTTCAAGTTTTTTGTGTGGTGTATAGCTATACGAACATTCAAGCTTTCAGAAGGCAAAGAAAGGCGCTACAAATAGCTTCCACCGAAGCACATAGCGCCTTCGTGACAAAATGTGAAAGTGTCAGCTCTAAAGATGATGAAATAGCGGTTTTTCAATTGCTGGAAACTAAGGCGTTGGAATTCGAAACGGTGCATGCTGCATACAACAGAACTTTTCGGCTCGGATCTGAGTGATGACGTAATCGCTAAAGAATTGGAAAGTGATGACGATTATAAGTCTACATATTTAGCGGCAAAATTGAGGGTCAGCGAATTCCTAGAGACAAGTGCGCATATGCCAACGGTAGTAGCGGCAACAAATCCAGCGTTATCAAGGCGAATAATGAAGCTACCGACAATTGAACTGCCGAAGATGAACAGTAATGTAAAGGAATGGCTTCCATTTTGGAGCGCCTGTAAAAAAGTCCATGAAAATGTTTCAATAGTAAATGAGGACAAATTCTAGTATTTGATCCAAGCCACAGTTCCAGATTGACGAGCACGGAAAGTAGTGTGTAGTTTTTCACTCACTGCGAGAAATAACACTGAAGTTATAACAAGTCTCAAGAACCGTTTTGGGCACGAAGATATTGTGGTGGAATATTACGTTTGCGAATTGTTGGGACTTGTTCTACAAAATGCTGTAAAAGGAAATCAGAGGCATTACTTGCAAGTGTCTATGCCAAGCTTAAGGCATACATTCGAGTTCCCGATACGCTCGGTGTAACGATGGACAAGTGCGCCGTGAAGCTATACCCTTCAGTCGAGTTTTCGCTTCCAGAGGACGTTCTGCGTGCTCATATATACGATCAGATTGTGCGAGAGAGTCAGATTACTTTGCTCGCGGTGATATAGAAGTGGCACACTCGTTAGGTGGAGGTGTTAAGCCAAAAGCTAAAAAGCATGCCATTTTTCAACGCGTTTAAAAAATCTCTATTGATCTTACGCGTGTAATTTCTCTGTATGTGTCGTGAGATAATCTGCGATACAATCCCCTGCATTAAGAAGAAACCATGGGTTGACGAATTATCTAAGCGGAATATTTTCTTGTCTGATACCGGAAGTCAACGAGAGTTAATTGATGTTTTGATCGGTGCTGACGTGGCCGGGAAATTGATAACAGGGAGAAAATTTGATTTGAACAATGGTTTAATCGCGTTTGAAACTTTGTTGGAAAGGACGGTTATGGGTAAATTACCAAAATATCGTTCAGAAAAATCCGAAACTGCTGCTACGCTCATGACATTGTTCATCCAAGAGGCCAATATATCCGATCTTTGGAGTTTAGACGTTTTTCGTATGGCGGATCCTATTTAGCTCAACAGAGATTAACAACTACTATAGAAAATTTAAATAAGCAGAATATTTTTTTAGCTTATAATGACGTTTTGACTCATGGTTGACAGAAAAGATAATGGAAAGGTTTCCCGACAGTGAGATTTCGCGTGTGGGTCATTATTTGCTGCATCGTCCGGTCATGAAAATAAATAGCACGACTAAAATTGGGCCCGTATTTGATGCTTCTGCGCAAAAGAAGGAAGATCCGTCACTCAATCAGTGTCTGGAAACAGAACCGAACTTGTTAGAACTTGTCTCATCCTGCCCTAAAAGATTTCGGGAAAAAGAGATTGGTGTGATTTCCGATATAAAAGGGGCATTTTTACAGATTGTCGTGAATCCAGCTGATAGGGACTTTCTTTGTGTTTTGTGGCTGGTAGATGGCAAAATAGTTGTTTATAGACATTGCCGAGTGGTTTTTGGATTATCGTGTAGTCCCTTTTTCCTGTCAGCGACAGGTTGATTTCGTGCGATGAAAATCTTAAATGTTTGCTGAAAATATGTTTTCCTTTTTGTCTTGGTTGGTAATTAATCTTTTTTAACTAAAAATTCAATTATTCCAGTTAAGGATTAATCACTTCAATTGAAATCTCATTTCTTTGTAATGGGGAAGATTTTTCAATTGGGATGAAAATTCAGCTCTTATATTGTTTGAATTTATTTGAGTATTACATTGTATAACTAAACTTGTAACTATTTTATTTTTGGTTCGAGATTGATTTTTTAAAATAAAAATTGATCTTTTACAGTTAGAGCATTGAGTTGTTGACAAAATATTCATGTATTAAAAATTCGTCTTATTCGTCGAAAAATTAGTCGCTTAAATTAAATTTAAACTGCGTTTTAAAAAATTAGTCAAAGTAGGCGCCATTTTAAGTCCAAAATTTGTCTGCTTTAGTTGAAAGCTCATTTATTTTGTTGAATTTTCATTAAATTAAGCATACAGCTCGAAAATTCACTTTTTTTGTTAAAAAGCTAACTGCTTGGTCGAAAGTTGAATTGCTCCGTTAAAAATGCATTATTTTCTCGGAAAAGCATCAATTTTATTACAACATTATCTCGTTGGTTTAAAAATAACTATATTCTTCAATTTTTCATTCTTGTAACGACAATGCATCTTTTGACTTCAAAACTCAAATAGTTCGTTGAAAATTCATATATTTTATTTCACGAAATTCAGAGTTATCCTATATTATCCAAAGTAATATGAGGTAATCTTAGTCCATCTCAATTTATTCTCAAAGTTTCTTGTTTTTGCATTTTTGTGGGTGAAAACGGACTTTTTCTCCGTTAACGCGTTTAACTTGGTAATTTTATGCTACACTCATAACAGTACACAAAGTTACGAAACTTTTAACAAATATGATGCGACAATAATCAACGAAATGTTTACTGACACTAAAGTAACAACTGATACTTTTTTTTAGCTTCAGTTCTTGTCTATTACGTGACTTTTTCATATCTCGATGTTTACCTATTAAAAACAGAAATTTCTACAACAGACACCAAGGGTTCCGTGGCAAAAACTTCCACGTCAGTTTCAGTCGAAATTGAGGAAATCTGTCTGATACCAGAGAAAAAATGAAGATCGCCAGCTACATTCTATTTCTTGCATTATCGGTTCGTCTGGATTTCGTTGGTAAGTTTAATTAGGTTGACCATACTAATAATTTTCATACTTATGTTCACTTTCTGAGGCTCGTGAATTTTGTCCTACGATGTCTGTAACCTTTTGCAAGTTTTTGCAAATAGAATTCTTTAGTTATTAAATATAAAAAGATTCCGGTCGTAGGGGAATACAATCGGTTTCTTATGAAATATGTTGCTACATATGTAATATTTATATATATGTAACATATATTTTGATATATATTCTTCCATCCTCTCTACTGGGCCCGGAAAATACGAAAAAATGCGAGATAGCAGTTTTATTCAAAATTGTTGTTAAAGGAGGTATTTAGGGGTTTTTGTAATTTTTGATTATATATCTGAAGTCAAAATTAGAAATTTGAATGTTGAGGATACACTACCGCTGTTGACGATTACAAATTTTCTGTAAAATTTCATGAAATTTCGTATCTAGTTGTTTTCGAGCTTTCGATTTTGAATTTTATGTGAAAATAACATTATTTACTATAGCGGTCATTAGAATTCCTATTTAGAGATTCACGCAGTGAAAAAAAGGATAAGTTTCAAAAGTAATAATATTCAGGAAATAATTGGTGAATCAACTAACTGGGGTTGCGACAATTTCTGGGATCAACTAACAAGGAAACCTAGTTAGGTGCCGACCTCCGATTTTCTTCATTCTGACATATGTTGTAGTACTCCAAAAACTAAGCGAAACATGTTTTTTCTTGTCTGCCCAAATCGGGGTTTTGGGCTGAAAAGCGCCGCCGAAACTTAGGGTTTTAAATACGCAGTTAATTGTTTCTGAGGTAGCAGCGGTCTCTTTCACAATGAAACCAACTCGAAAAATTGTCTTGCAATGAGAGATCAAAAATTTGATTTTCTCAAATTTTCCAAAGAATTTTTAGGGGGGAAAACTACCCCAATATTATTTTTAATCACACAAAAATTTCCAAACTGAAGTAAATTCTAGCCGAAAAATTAAAAAATATATATATGTTTTTATAATGAGAAGTGAAAGATGTGATTTTCTCAAAATTTTTGAATAATTTTTATGGGGGTGTTCTAACCCAAAATTATTTTTGAGTTCACAAAATTACAGTAAGTGCGGTTCACTGTTTCCCATGAAATGAAGGGACTTCTATTACATAATTGTATATTGTTAGAAGTCAGCCTTACATTGGAAGCATTTATTTCAAATTTGATTTAGGTGTATGTATCTTTTGAATGCATTGTACCACAGAACATTTTTAACTGTTAGAAGAATGTTAATGCGATTATAACAAATAGATTTCTTATACCAGAAAGCATTATCATACTTCATTATTCATTATATGTGGTACAGTAATGATGCTCTTCGAAGAAAAGTTTGAAACACAAGGATTGTTTGCACCATGATCATTTAATAACGGCTACATTTTGTAATGCTTGAACTTCACGCAATGTGTTAGAAAAAGTCTTGAGGGAAAAATCTACTGGATTCTCAAATTCTCCTGGTTTTTCTGTGACGTAGCCACTATCAAACCAGAATTATTTACTAAGTTTGTAATACCTTGGTGATGATAATTGATCATATACTAAAAACTGTCACTTTATAATACTATTTGATGGGTGCAGCTTGATGTCATAGTCGAAAAGTACAAAAGAATGAAAAAAATGTCGCAGGTAATTCTTCCGAATACAAAAAGGAGCTGAACTTTTCGAATTGTGCCTTCTGGTTTAATCATGGGAAGCATAGCATTTCCATTAGGTGTTGCTTGCTGTACAACTTCTGGACAGTGTCCAGTCCAGGAGTCTATAAGTAACACACTTGTCGGTTCTACGTTCGGGAAGAAATCGTTCTTCAACCAACTTGTTAAATGTTCTGCGTGCAAAATTATCAGTATGGTAAAATTAATAACCAGAATGAATATGAGCTTGAAGCGTTATTCCGAACGCTTATTTTTTTCTAAGTTTAGCTTCAAGCCGCTGCACCATCATTTGTAAACGTACTAAAATATTGGTTCGGTTAGAAAATATCCATTTAAGCCAGGAACATATTTTTTAGATCAAGTTGAAAATATTTCATACAAAAAATAGTGTTGGAAAATTTTTGTTTGTTGATTTGTACATTGAGAATATCCGGTTCATAAAAAAATACTTTTATGACTGGAAGTTCTGAAAAATAAGCAAATTTTGCCTAAGTAAGATTTCCATATTTTGATCTAGCTAGAAAGACATTGATTGGATGAAAAATTGTTTCTTCCACAATGAGTTCAAACTTTTCACTTTGTTCTTTTAATACGAGATAACGCGGAGATAGAAGCTTTCCATCCGCTGAAATCGTGCGCTGAATAGTATAGCTTTGAGTTCTAGAAGTAATAGATTGGACTACACATTCCACTTGTCGAGGATCTTTAACTGCTAATGTTCGCCCTCAATGCATCTCTAATTGTAATCCACTTTGATTTGGGTTATAAATATTCTCTCTGCAATATTGAGTGCTGAGCGGTTTTTCACTTTATCTTCTAATGTTTTTCTCGTCATAAATTTTTTTGAATTTTCTGGATATTCTAAGATTCTTAAACCGCCACACCCATCAGTCAGATGATTTAAATCGTGTATCTTTAGAGCCAAGAATTTTTTTAGCATGCAGAACCCATTTTTGTATATCTACATCGTGGACCATCATACCAGCATCAATTGCACTTTATAAATTGTTCAGCGTGCATTCTGAAATACAATGGAATTTTTTCATATAAGTACCTTCTTTATTTACTTGTCCTGCCTAACGCCTCAATTGACGTTCTGATGTTACTTGTCTGTATCGATGCTTAACAACAATTTTCGGGCGATTGGTTTTTGTTTTGCCACTTCTCTGTGATTCGAATGCTCTTTTGTAGGTTTATCTGCTGTTGAATCAAGTTTAGGAGTCCATGCTGCATACGTCTCGAAAGTTGAGAAACCCGTACTTGTATTTTTAACTGCATTAAATACGAACGTAATGAATTTCAGATTTTCATTCCATTGTGGACTGTTATCTACCATTGATATTTAATGAGATTTTTAAATTTTGAATGCACTTCTTCTATGTTATCGTTTGCTTGTGAAAACCGAATGTTATTCTTTAGGGCTTGAATTGTTCGTGGGGCATTGGCATACACTCTACTTTTTAAACAACCCACATGAAAAAAACCCATGGGGGTCAAATCGCATGATCTTGGTGGCCAATTCACATCAGAATATTTGGAAATTATGCGATCACCAAACTTAGTCACCAACAAGTTGATTGTTTCACGATTGGTGTATGCTGTTGGGTCATCTTGTTGGAACCAAAGGTTGCCCGTATCCATGTCATATAATTTTGGCCTCGAAAAATCCATCAGCATGCCACGATATGTATCAGAATTCACTGTCATGACCTTTTCACGCTCTTCCTCAAAGAAAAATGGCGCAATGATGCCAGAAGCGTATAGCCCGCACCATACAGTAACTTTTACAGCATGAAGTGGTTGTTGGTGCATTTAATGTGGATTTTCTGGTCCCTAGATGTAACAGTTGTGCTTGTTCATCTGTTTGGTGGTGGCTATACGCTGGTGGCATCATTAAGCCATTTTTTTCAAACACGAGCGTGAAAGGGCCATTAAAGTGAATTCTGATCCATATCGTGGCATGCTGATGGACTTTTTGTAGCCAAAATTATATGGAATGGATATGGAGGAACTTTGGTTCCAACAATACGGCCCGACAGCACACACAAATCGTCAAAAAATCAACTTATTGGCGACTAAGTTCGGTGATCGCATAATTTCCATAAATTCTTATGTGAATTGGCTACCAAGATCATGCGATTTGACCCTTATGGATTTTATTCATGTTGGTTATTCAAAAAGTAAAGTGTATTCCAATGCCCCACGAACAATTGAAGCCCCAAAGAACTACATTCGGCCTGAAATTAACGCCGTTCACTTCAGTTTAATGGACAGTCATCGAAAATTTTGATCATCGGGTGCAGGCCTGTAAAAAGAGCCGTGGTTGACATATGATATATATCATTTTTCATTCATGAGTGGCATGTAAGCAACCTTCATTTTCAGTAAACTGTATCGATTACAACTCGAAAAATGTGTACTCTATTTTCAATTTAAAAACTCACTAACAGATGGCCCACACTTGGCTTCCACTTACAGGTTCTGCCGGTCCTTTTTTCACGGGTAATAGAACTTTTTAGCTTCATAATGTGTCTCGGATCCTTAAGATGTATTTGTTTCCTAATGCTATTTCTGGTAAGGAACCAAAAACCCCTAACGCGATTTTTTCTTAGGGGTTAGTAGATGTTTCTGGATTGTGCTTTTTCAGTGACTCTTGTTGTCTTTCGCAAATGGCAAATAGGATATGCTTTGAGATACTTTTTAATTTCTTCTTCCATATTCTTCCATTCGCCAATTTCTTTTGCTTTTTTAATTGTATTTTTTTCACCAAGGTAGTTCACATGAGCTTCTTTAATCATGGTTGTCCTTTCTTCTTTAGTTAGTTCCCTGGTTTGATTGAATCATTTATGAAATCCTATTTCGGAGTAATAATTATACAGGTATTGTGATATCTCAATACCATTTTCTTTTTCTAAAAGTGCAAAGAGTCGGAATACGCATGAGGGAGGTTCCAACATGATTGGAGGCCAGATTTTGTGTACGGTATAATCTCTGTAGGTTTTCTATTCAAATACAATGTTTTAATGCACGCCACTGAAAGTTTGAGTTTGAATCGTCGTCTTCACTCTTCGCACACGATTTATGTACAACACTGTTCAGTAGACTCACCGTTAACTCAGGAAAGGATCTTGCTCTCGTAATATGGTATAGCATGTAGTATGTGCATCAGCTATACAGCTACCGTTTCTTAATGTCTCTTGGTGCCCATCAATGATGTTGATTCTGAGGAGGCTGTACATAACGAAAATAAAAATCAAAACAAATCAGCCTACATTAAGCTATGAAAATATCGACGAATCGAGCTGGATAGCATCGTGCGGTCCCAGTATTGCTAGAGATCCATTTATTTTATGTTCACGATTGGCATTCGTTCCGTGCTAAATTTGCAAAGACACAATACATAAGCTTGAAAGAATGAAAATGAAAATTCTGTAGCTAGGTTTTCTCACTCTTAGTATATAAAATTAAAACTTCATATATTTCTGTTTGTTCTTTCAGAATTAAGTTCGCAGGGTGCCTCACCTCTTTTACTTCCTCCTAAGAAGAGGTGGCAGCCTTCTTCGAGCGAATCAAGCCAGAAAGCTGTGAGGGGTTAGTAACTTTATTTTTAATATTCTAATAAGTTCGAAGTTTAAAAAGAATTTGTTTGTAACCTCATGCGTAGTATGGGCTTAGAAATTTGTTGTCATATCTTGGGAACCCGTGAAGATTTTTGCAGTGTAATTGACTTAAGTTGAAGCTAAGATTTTAAAGATTACGGCCTGTTAATTTCAGTTTTTAAAATAAGCTTCATGCGATACAACACTAGCTGAAGTTAATTCGCGGAACCTAAGCATTTCTGGGTGGTCACCCAGACCTTATACTATCACTGCAGAATCCAAGTTTTTTTATTGATAATTATCGAGTCTGGCAGTATATGTTATTCCCAAGCTATCGGTCTGGCGATTGAATAATAATAAACTCGGGGCATCAATAATCGATCCTGGAAGAAAATTGGCTCTTATGCTCTCACTTCATATTTCCAATTTGTTCACCTGGCTCAGGTGCCCAAACGCCCCAGGCAGGGCGTCTGGTATTTACGGGTTTCGAAAGAAGCCCAGTAAAAAAAGTTGAATAGATATAACGCGAAAATGAATTCAGGTTACCCTTCTAGAAATAATCAATTGAACACGATTCAGAACGATTCACAGTTGTCAAAACTTCAATCGTTTTCAATCGT
>JAABKJ010012634.1:0-10480 GCA_011634705.1 Andricus grossulariae
TGTTGAATCCTCAAAAAAACCAGATGAATTTTGATCCAAACAGCTGCATTTTTAATCCAAAAGGATGAATTTTCAACCAAGAAGATTAATTTTCAACCAAAAGAGACGAATTTTTTTCAACTAGAAAAGATAAATTTTTAATAAAAAATATCAATTTTCAATCAAAAATAGAAAATTTACTTTCTTACTTAAAAAAATTAATTCTCAAACAAAATTTCAACAAAATAGTTACATTTTTAACAAAAGAGATGAATTTTCAACTAAAATGATGAATCTTAAAAAAAAATTTGTGAACAAAAGAGTTCATCTCGAAATATGATTTTTAACCCAGGAGATTAATTTTCTAAAAATGGAGGAGTTAAATTTTCAACAAAGGAGGCGAATCTTAAAAAAATATGAATTTTTAGCAATAGTTCAACTTTAAACCAAGTAGTTGAATTTTCAACTAAAAAAGATTAATTTTTAAACAAATAGTTACATTTTCAACAAAAAAAAAATGAATTTTTCAGAAAGAAGATTAATGTTCTACCAAAAAACACGAATTTTCAACCAAAAAGTTAAATTTTCATAAAATATTTTAATTTAACAAAAATGTTAATTTTCAACTCAATAGTTTAATTAGCACCAGATTGTTGAATCCTCAAAAAAACCAGATGAATTTTGATCCAAACAGCTGCATTTTTAATCCAAAAGGATGAATTTTCAACTAAAAAGATTAATTTTCAACTAAAAGAGACGAATTTTTAATCAAGTACATGAATTTTCAAATATAAAATATAAATTTTTGATAAAAAATATAAATTTTCAATCAAAAATAGAAAATTTACTTTCTTAGTTAAAAAAATTAATTCTAAAAAAAAAATTCAGCAAAATAGTTTTTTAACAAAAGAGATGAATTTTCAACTAAAATGATAAATCTAAAAATTAATTTTCAACAAAAGAGTTCAACCCAAAAGATGATTTTTTATCCCAGAAAATTAATTTTCTAACAATGGAATAGTTAATTGTTCAATCAAGGAGATGAATCCACAACCCAAAAAATACATTTTTAATAAATTAATTCCACTTTTAACCAAGTAGCTGAATTTCCAACAAAAAAATATGACTTTTTAACAAAATAGTTGCATTTTCAACAAAATAATAAAATTTTCATCCAAATACAACTATTTTGTTGAACATTCTTCTATTCAGACAGAAAGTTCGTCCTTTTAGATTGAAAATACATATTTTTTGTTGGGAATTCAACTAACTTCTAAAAAAATCAATCATTTGGTTGAAATTTTTATTTCTTTGTTGAAAATTAAGCTATTTTCTTAAAAAGTAATCTTTTTTGGTCGAAAACTCAACTGCTTTGTTAAAATATTTTATTTGTTGCTTTACAAATAAACTATTTGGTTGTAAATGCAGCTGTTTGGTTAAAAATAAATTTTCTTGTATTAAAAAATTCAAATATTTGGTTGAAAATTCACCTATTTGCTTGAGTAAGTAGGACATCAAAGCATGTGGTTAAAAATGTAAGTAATTTGTTAAAAATGTAATTATTTTGTTGAAAATTCAAGTATTTTATTGAAAAATCATCTTGTTTGGTTGAAAACTCAACTTTTTTGTTCAATCTTCTTCTACTTAGACAGAGAATTCGTCCTTTTCGATTTGCAATACATATTTTTTGTTGGGAATTCAAATTTCTACTAAAAAAATTAATTTTATTGTTGAAAATTAAGCTATTTTCTTAAAAAGTCACCTTTTTTGGTCAAAAATGCAACTAATTTGTTGAAAATTTGTCTATTTTGCTTTCAAGTTCAACTACTTGGTTGTAAATGCAGCTCTTGTTAGAAAATTAATTTTGTTGTTGTTGAAAATTCATCTATTTGGTAGAAAAAGCATCTTTGTAAGTAGGAAATTAAAATATTTTGTTGAAAATTCGAGTATTTCATTAAAAATTCACTGTCTTTAGCCGAAAATTAAACTTTTCTGTTGAACATTCTTCTATTTGGACAGAAAATTTAACTATTTGGTCGATAATGCAACTGTTTTTGGTTGAAGTTTAATCGTTTTTATTTAAAAATTTATCTATTTGGTTAAAAAGGTATCTTTTTAGGTAGGAAATCAAAGTATTTGGTTAAAAATTTAATTATTTTGTTGAAAATTCGAGTATTTCATTAAAAATTCATTTTCTTTGGCCGAAAATTCAACTTTTTTGTTGAACATTCTTCTATTTAGACAGAAAATTTAAATATTTGGTCGATAATGCAACTGTTTTTGGTTGAAGTTTAATCGTTTTTATTTAAAAATTCATCTATTTGGTTGAAAATGTATCTTCGTAAGTAGGAAATCAAAGTATTTGCTTGAAACTTCTAGTATTTAAAAAAAAATGTTTTTGTTTTGTTAAAAAATCAAGTATTTTATTCAAAAGTTATCTTGTTTGGTCGAGAATTCAACTTTTCTGTTGAACATTCTTCTATTTAGACAGAAAATACGTCCTTTTAGATTGAAAATTAATTTTTTATTTTATAAAGTCATCTTTTTTGGTAGAAATAAATGAATAAATTAAAAAAAAAATTATTTTAATCTAAAATTATATTGTTTTATTTCGTTTATAAAATATTCTACATCGGGGAAAATGAAAAATTGGTCCGAGAAAAATCAGGGAAGTCAGGGAATTTTGAAAGAAAGTTTATCGGCCACCCTCTTTACTGAACGGAATTGTAACATTGAATACTATTTTAGAGGAAATTAAAAAGAATAAAAATCAAAAATCCAATTTCAGTGCTACCGCAGTCGAATTTCCGAATAGAAATATTAAAAATGTTAAGAAAACTTTCAAGTTTGAATGTTTTAAGATCTGAAGCCTTCAAATTTTTTTACGATAAATTTTGAACCTGAAATTTAAAAAAAAATTAATAAGCTTCAAGTATTCGGAAACTAAAATTAAGAATTTACGTATTTAAAAATATCAAAATTAATGCTATAAAATGTCAAATTTCCTATAAAATTAAATAATTATTTTATACATCATATATATATTAATTTCTAAATGCAATTTTTGTCAATTTTTGTGAATTTAAAATTGTTTCTTATGTAAAATATTACAATACACTCAAAATTTATCAGATAAAAAAAATGTAAATTTGCGTAGGCAGGATTTATGTATTTAACATGTGTATAATTTTCGAATGATAATAAAATTATAAGAAATTATTGTTTCAGACCTTTTTTGTCAGAAATATATAAATAATATATTTTTTAAATTATATCTTCTGTAAAATAGCAAACAAAAGTGATTTGTTTACACCCGATTTTGAGGTTATTTTTTTTTAATTTACCTATTTCCTGTGAAGATACTTTCCAAGTATTAGAAGATGGACGTTTTAAATCCAGTTTATTCCAAAGAGCTTCCATTGTTACACTTTTTAAAAAATATTTATCCAAAACAGGTGGTTTTGTAAACAAACATAAAAAATAGCAGTTTTATTATCAAGGGTATAAAGTCACGTGGATAGTGAAAAGCAGGTTGACACACATTGCAAGCCAAATTTTCCTAGATGGTTTTTAAATATATGGCGCCAATTTTAAAATTTGCGTAAAAATTCTGTTTATCAATTTAAAATGTTATAAATAAATTATAAATTGAATAAGGAAATTTAAAGACGAATTTTTATCAAACTAGTTAAGTTTTGAAGTTACAAATCGAATATTTTTGAAAATATTTTATTATAAACCCGAAAATCTTCAACAGGAATTGGTTAATTTTCAGTTAAATAATAATTTTTTAATAACAAAACGACGATTTTTCAACAAATTAGGTACATTTTTAATCAAAGAGATGAATTTTCAACTAAAAGGAAGAATATTTATCCTAAAAATGACTTTTTAACCAAATGGTTGAATTTTCCACAAAGTAGAATCATTTTTAACCAAAAATAATACTTTTTAACAAAATAGTTAACTTTTCAACCACGCACATGAATTCTAAACTAAAATGATGCATCTGTAACTAAAAAAGATACATTTTTAGCAAAAAACTAAATAAGAAAATTTCCAATTGTAAAAATTTATTTTCAACTAAAGGGATGATTTTTTAAACTAAAATGATGGAATATTTAAGTGGATTATTTAAATTTTCAGTTACAAAAACTATTTTTCAACCAAAAAAAGAAACGACTTTTGAACCAAAGCGTTAAATTTGCAACAACAAAAATTAATTTTTAACAAATAATTTTAACTTTTAATTCAATAGTTGAAGTTTCAAGCAAAAGAAACGAATTTCTAACAAAAATGTTGACGTTTTACCAGATAGTTAAACTTTCCAACAAAAGAGACGAATTTTTAACCAAAAAGTTAAATATCCAACCAAGTTGTTGAATTTTCAACTAACATGGATGGCGAACGTTTAAACTTTTAAAATATAAACTTTCCGACTTCTCTTCCAAAATTATTGAAATATATATCACGTATTTTGTGAATGACCTCAAGAAATATATGAAAGTAATAGAATACTTAAAATTTTGAAATGTATAATTAAATAACAAAAGTTTTCCCAGACGAAAATTTCGAAATTTTCCAATAAAAAAAGTGTATTATTAAACCAAAATTATTGTTTTTAATTTTATTTATTCACAAAATTGAGAATGAGATTTAGACAGTTTAGACAGCAAACAGATTTAGAAGGCTCGACTAGTTCCAATATAAAAAAGGCCTCCAAAAACCATTAGAGTTCTGATAATAAATCCAGGTGGTTTTTTATTCATTTTTGAAGATCTTCCACAGGATGGACAGTCTAATGTGGAACAACGAGGTTCCTCTGGAGGGCAGCAGCCACAGCTTTTAGAAAAAAATTATTATTTCAGACAATGTAAATAATTTTATTATTATTTATTATTACTATTTAAGACTTCATTCGTTTACTTATTTATTGTGGTGATAATGTAAATAAAATTATTTGTGAAAAAATAATGAATTGATCGTTAATAACAAAAAATATAATGGGATTGTTGCATATTTTGAAATATATTTTTTCTCTGATGAAATTAAAAGTCCACTAAAAATTGAATATAATTACTCAAGAAAAGTTTTTTTTTACATAAGTTTGAATATTTTTTTTATGTTTAAAAAGTATACTTTTTAAATTTTTTGCGGGAAGATGAGCCGTTCTGATTGGGTCAGCGTCGCGTCGGAAGGAAACATTAGTCTGATAGGTATTTCACGATGTGACGTCAGATGACAAGATGTCTGCACGCTGAGGGCCAAGAAAAAATATAAATAGCATGAGAGGCTACTTTATTTTTTTAATAACTTGGAAAAACATTTTTCACCATAAGTGTATTGGAATATTATTTTTATTTTTCAAAAGCTATAAATTAAATACTAAAATTGGTCATCAAGTTTTGTAAAAATTTTATTATTGAATTGAATAGCTTCTAAAAAATAAAAAATAATACTGAAATACACCAATGGTGAAAAATCTTTTTTTCTGCAAGTTTCGTCCCATGCAATTAGTATTATTGTTTGTCCCTCGGCATACAGACATCTTGGATTTCCCCCACCTAACGAATGTGCCACAAGGCGACATGTGGAGGACACAAATTTTTTCTCCAGATGTCAGCTGGATATTTCGTTAGTCAATGGAGCCACTGCATACCATTATTCCGATTGGTTTAGCCAGTTCAGCGTTTTGTAGGATGTGACGTTTAAAGGTCAAAAAGTTCTTTGAATAGGGTTCTCGATACTTTTTTTCAAATATTTTTTTGTCAGAAGTGAACTGTTTAAAAAAAATTAATGTACTTCTTTTTTAGAATTTGATACAGTATTTAAAAAATATATTATCTAAAATCCATGCAACAACGCTTTTTAACTCTAAGAAATATTTTTTTTTTAACTGAAACATTTGAGGGGCCATCCTTAAAATACGTACCAGCCCAATACCTCTGTATAATTGCCTTTAGTGCCTCCATGTCACACATTCTGTCACATCTAATTGCTACTGAAATACTTTAATTTATATATTTTAAATCAAAAGTAAGATCATGGCTTTCTTTTTTTTGTTTGTTTATTTTTCAAATCATTAATCATTTTCATCTATGAATCTAGAATTGTAATAATGTTTACATGTTTAGTGAACATAATTTTTCATAAATATCTGACAAAATAATAAAACGATAAAAATAGTAATAAAAAACACTATACAATTTTAAGTATAGTCGCATTTTCGAAAATTTGAAAATAGCTAAGAAATCAAATTTTGAAATTTTATTAAAATATGTACTAAAAAAAATTATTTGCCTCTCGGTTTGCAGACATCTTGGATTTCTCCCACCCAACTTAAAATACCAATTACAAGGCGAGAAGTTACTGAATAGTGACGTTGATTCGTACATGATGGCGCGAAATTTGAAACCAATCCCTAAATATAAAATTTCAAAAATATTAAAAATGGTCAGTTTTATTTTCCTTTTTCATCCAAAAGTAGAGGACAGCAACGAGGTGAAACGCAATCATAACAAGGTCTGCATGGCAAAGGTCCGGAATGAGGTGGTGGCCAAGAAGGACAAATTGGATTTAATTTTAATTTTGATTTCGGTTTTGGACATTTTGGTGGAGTAAGGGAGCAATCACAAGGATTAAAAGGAGGATGACAGGGATAACAGCATGTTGGTGGACTGCAAGGATGACAGCTGCAAAAAAATATTATTTATAGAAATAAAAAAATTCCAAATTTTCAACTTTTAAGGACAATTTTCTTTACCAATAGTTCTTCGCCTCAAGCAAACACACATCGTTGACTCTACACGGATCTTTTACAATTACAGACATTTAAATTTTTTTTAATGAAGTTTCAGCGAAAATTATAAAATATAAGCACCTAAAATTTATAAAACTATTTTTTTATTTTTTTATTAATGGAGACTTTTGTTTTGGGATTTTTGAGGCTAGGATAATGGTAGGTAAGCAGTCAATCAAAGCATTGAAGATTCGCTTTTATTTGGAAGATTCTTCAAATTTTTTAAATTCCGATTTCAATTTTCGAAGTATAATTAAAGTTTTAATTGATTATATTTCTGCTTTAGAGTATACAAGTTTTTAAATTTTATTTTCTATAAGTTTAATGAGTGATAAATTTGGAACAATTTTTTCAAAATCTAAATTATTTAGAATTGATAAATATTTGAAATTTCTCCTTCTTCTTTAAACTTCTTATTTTCTCATTTTTCCGTTTAACTGTGGCTGTTAATTCTTTTTAATGAAAAATCTACTGTTTCATTTGAAGATATGAGAATGACAACTGGATAAGGACCATTTGAAGTAAGCTCCCCCAATAACTTATTTTTAATGTAACAAAGTGCCAACCTCATATTGTCCTCATCCAGTTGTCATTTTCATACCTAAAATGTTAGTTAAAAATTCATCTTTTTGTTAAAAATTATATTTTTTGATTGAAAATTGTATTATTTTGTTCCAAATTCAACTGGATTATTGCAAATTCAACTATTATGATGACATTTCTTTCATCGACTGAAAAATCTTTCTTGGTTGAAAATGCAACTCTTTTCTTGAAAATTTGTTTTTTGTTTAGTTTAAAAATTTATCTCTTGGTAGAAATTTAATCCGTTTTTGAATAAAAATGCAACTGTTCGGTTGAAAGTGAGTCTATTTTTGTTGAGGATTCATGTGGTTTGTTAAAAATTCATCTTTTTCAATTGTATTCAATTTAATTTTTTTTATTGAAATCCTATTTGGTCATAGTATTAACTATTATATTTTTGGTTGAGAATTCGCTTTTTTTTATTGAAAATTATTTGGGTAACTGAAAATTGAAATATTTCATGTTTGGTTGAAGAATGACCTCTATCACTTAAAAATGCATGTATTTTTTCAAAATTCGTCTTTTCGGTAGCAAATTAATCTTCTTGGTTGCAAACTAATCTTTTTGGTTTGAAAATTCAACTATTTGGTTAAAATTTTATATTTTTGGGTTGAAATTTCAACTGTGTTGTAGAAAATTCGTTTTTTTTTTTATTGAAAATTAATTTCTTTTGGTATGGAAGTAATATTTTTTATTGAAAGGTAATTCTTTCTGATTTAAAAGTTTACCATTGTATTTATGGTTCAGAATTCATTTCTTTTGGTTGAAAATGTAATTAATTTGTCGAAAATCCAACTATTTAGTTGAAACAAACTTTTATGTTGGAAAATTATATTTTTTGATTGAAAATTGAACTGTTTTGTAGAAAATTTCTTTTTTTTTTTGGCTTGGAGTTTCAACAATTTTATAAAAACCTCAACTATTTTGTTGAAAATTAACTTTTTTGTTGAGAATTCATCTTTTATGGTTGCAAGTTCATCTATTTGGTTGATTTTTTTTTTCATTCTTGACTGGAACCTCTTCAATTGTTGAAAATTCGTCTTTAATGCTATTTAAAATAATTTGTTCCCCTATTTTTGTAAAAAATCATTCTATATGGTGTTTTAAGAGCATTTTTGGTCGTAAAGTCTGCAAATAATTAAGGAAATAGTAAAAGTTCTTAACGGACTCTGATTTTTAATTTTTTCTCACATTCGACTCGCAGCTGCAATTTTGTTTTTCAGAATTAACGCATCTAATGGGATGCGTTAATTCTAGCTGTGACCATAAGTGTATTTGGATATTATTTTTTAAAAACTATTTAATTTAATAAGAAAATTGTTTTAAAAAAATACTGGTTTTATTCATAAATTAAATAGCTTTTGATAAATGAAGAATAATGTCTAAATACACTTATGGTGCACTGTCATTTTTTTTCCAAGTTATTAAAAAAATTAAGTTATGTCCCATGTAATTTGTATCGTTCTTTGACCCTCGGCGTACAGATATCTTGGATTTTTCGCACCAAATAGAGTATTTCCACTTGTGACGTCATTTCAAAATGTCCGAATACCTCAGGGGAAACATTGCATTGTATACATTGCGTCGCGTGTATACGTTTTACTTTTTGAGTTCATATGGCGAAGTAAAGGTCCATTATTGTAATAAAATAAGTGCAATTGACAATTTAGATCCCTACGCTTTGAAAAGTGAGGAATTTTCCACAAGTATTAGTGATGCACCTGTAGTGAATGAGCACTAGTGTTTACTTTTCGAGGATCACATAATTCTTTAATTTAAGAAAATGGTACTTTGGTGTTTTATTGAGGGTTGTACGAAGAACAAAGGAAGGGACCATGGAATATCTTTTCATAAAGTTCCAACTATTATAAAAGAAACAAACAAAAAGTTTGCTAGACCGGGTGGGGCATACACTTTGCATGAAAAAATACAGTTATCGAAAAGAAGACGTGAACTATGGATAAGTGCGCCTAAACGTGATCCTTTGAGTGAATCGATGATGAGAAATGCAACAATTTGCTAAAACCATTTTATATCAGGTAATATAAATTAGATACATTTTACACAAGACTGAAGTAATCAATTTAGAATTTAAAGCTTTTTCGGGTTTCAATCGTGTGATTGGCCAGAGCGCCCCATGGTAGGGACTGCTCGAACTTTCTTTAAAATAGACTTGATTGACCAATCAAGTTCGAGCAGTCCCCACCATGGGGCGCTCTGGCCAATCACAGGCATCGTACCTGAAGAAGTGAACTGCAATGTTCATGAAACGTCGGCAAGATTCGTAGTTTTGCACACGATTGAAAACCGAAAAAGCTTTAAATTTTTTATTTAAATTTATCATAAGGAATCATCGTGAAAGCATTAAATCTATTACTGAAGTAATCAAGTTCTAACCACCAAATTCAATTGCCTCGTTTTACTCAATAAATACTAGCATTAAATATTTTTTAAATACTTATCGGTACTCTAGTTTTAAATGAAAGTGTGAATACAGAAGGAGAAAGTGTTTACTCTGATAATTTTTGCATAATACAAAAGTTTCGAATGATTAGGTTAGTTGAAGTTACCATTTGAAAATTTTATTTCACGCAAAAATTATTAATTTAAACATTTTATCCCTGTGCGTACGTACTCTAATTTAAAAAAAGGCGTACTGCTCAGTCTTGGAAAATTATTTATTTCTAGTATTTATTCAGTAAGGTGAGGTGATAAGATTTTGAGATTAGAGCTCGAGTCCAACTGCCTTCCCGTTACAAGTCGCTGCAAATTTTGTTCAACTCATGTATAGCAATATATAAGTGGGTTAAATCAATTTTTTCTGACAAGTTTCTTTTCTTGGTCATTTATTAGGATGACCAAACCAGTCCTCGGTTATGAAATGTTTTTTTGGTGTTCACCATGTCCAAACGCAATGATATATCGTTCTCAAAATTTGGAATATAGGAGATGGGACAATAAATTGTGTTTGTATATTAAGTTTGAGTTATAATTTTTTAAAAAATTATCCGAGCAAAAAAGAAATGAGTAAAATTAATTTCAGTTTTTTTGGTGCTCACTACGTCCACACGGATTGACATATCGTGTTTAGAATTTGAAAGATTAAATAAAAAGCACTAA
>JAABKJ010012635.1:0-10479 GCA_011634705.1 Andricus grossulariae
AAAATATTCGAACATTATTATAAAATTCGGTGAAAACCATGAAATTAATCCCTTTCTTAATTAATTAATTAATTCCACTCAAAGTACTAAAATCAATTCACAAATATAAATTGGTGATTCCATATAAATATATATAACAACTCTGACCTGATCTTTTATATGGAATCTAGGAATGACCGTAACTGGATTCTTTATACGGACTTATCTGAACTTGATTCCATATTGCATGGATCAGTTGAAATTATTGAATATCAAATTTCAATATTTTTACTTGAAGAAACGGATCTTAAGTGACGCCCAAAACAAAATTTTTTAAATCTTCTACTAATGATGGACAAATCTGAACTACAATCTTGCAACTTTCCATTCTCTTCTAGAAAAGATGAAATAAAAAAAATTGGACAGAATAGTGGCAATATACAATGGAATAGAAATGAAAGAGGTGCTAAAAGATACAGAAAAGCTTATTAAGGATAAGAGGAAAAGGGAATACTAATAATATGGGAGAGGGGGGATTTCGATGTGACAATAGGAAGAAAAGATAATATGCAGCTAAGTTGAGTGGAGGGGGTAAGAGAATCGAAAGATCAGTTAATCAACAATGAAGGAAAGCAACTATTAGGGATGGTAGAAGATAATAGGTGGTATATATTTAACCCAAGAACAACAACGTAAAGTTTCATAACACAACTAACAACGTGGGGTGGGATCCACCCCAACTTAATATTTCCTGTTATTTTTTATGAATTTGAAATTCTGAAAGGGAGAGATGGTTGGTAATCCATTTCAGAGTAATAAAATATTGCCTTTCAATGAAAATTTGTATTACAAATATTTCTTGGTAATAAGTAATACTAGAAAAAATCTCTTGATGAACGAACAAAATCAAATACGAAACTTTTCTAGGAAAAACTCTTCAAAATCAAAATCAAATAGGTATAAAAAAACTTTGCTTCTGTGAGAAAATTTTTTTTGAGAACAAAGTAGGTATCATGTTTCTCAATCGAATTATTCTGAAAGATCATCAGCATTCAGGCAGCCATAGCATATCCCTTTTTTATTCTCACCACATGAACATTTACCACATTTTACGCAAAATGAATGGCCTTTCCTGTCCTTCATGACGTGCACAGGCTAGACTGGATTTGAGGCTACTGGGAAGGAGAAGGTGATAAGAAATATTCAAGCATGCGCAACTTCAAGTAATCAGAGCTTGAGTGGGATTCCACCCATACGTTGTTTTTCTTGGGTTAATGGAAATAAAAAAGAAGACGAAGGGAATCACATAATATGTAAGAAGCACCACGCCCAAAGCCACAGAGCGTAGTCACTAATATAGAGGGTTTGGAGGCTCTAGGCCAACTGAAAATAGAAGCTTGTGTAAAATAAGATCACCGCCCAATATGAGTTTATCTGAAAACAGAATAAGGAAGGAATTCAGAAATAATGTAGGAGACTTAATTGAAAAAGAAGCGTGGACAGAGGAAGAAAAGAAATATTATATAGAACAAACCTCAGAGTTAGAGATTGAGAAAATAGTGTTGAGTGAAGTATGGGAGGAGTTGAAAGGAAAGGTCAAGAACACTAGAATCACAAAGAAAAAAATGGAACCGAAAAAGGTAAAGTTTGGTGGGACAATGTATGTAAGAAAAAGAGAAGCGAGGTCAAAAGAGAGTATAAATATTGGAGAAGGGGAAAAAGAGAAATGAAAAATAATGTTGAAGCCAGGAAGGAATATAAAGAGTTATGTAAGCAGAAAGAGGAAAAGACGAGAAAGGAATTAGAGGAGACGATATGTCGAATTGAAAGAGAAGAGGAGGCTTGGAAGTTTATTAATAAAATAAGAAAGAAAAAAAAGGAAATAGGAGATAAGATTAGCAGGGATCAATGGGGGGTGTATTTTAAAGAAATGTTACAAGACTCTATTGAAAAGAAAACAGATAGTTGGCAGAGAAGTAAATTAGAAGAAGGCGAGAAGGAGTTGGAGGATGACTAGATGGAAGCGCATATTAGAAAATTAATGAAGGGCGATGGAGGAGGGTAGTGACGGGTTAGGTAACAAGGCCTGTATGTACAGTGGCGGGAAAACTAGAAGGACGTTAAAAGGAGAAGAGAAAAGTGTATGGAAAGGTGAAGGATTTCTTGAGGAGTGAAGGGAGGGGTTTTCAGGGAACACGAATTCTTAATAAAGGAGGAAAAGGGAAAGTAGAAAATTAAAGGAGAATAACATTATTGAACACAGTATACAAGGTATATGTAATCGTGTTAACCGATAGGCTTAAAAAAGAAGTAGAAGCGAAAGGGATACTCCGAGAGTCAGGCAGGTTTCCGAAAGGGTAGAAATACAATAGATAATGTTTATATTCTATTATTCTTCTAAACGTGGTAGAGAAGGATTTGGAGAACAAAGGATGAAAGTTATGTGCCGTCTTTGTTGATTTAAACGTAACGTTCCTATCGGCAGATAGGAAAATTTTGTGGGAGGTAATGGGGAAGAGAGGAATAGAGATAGGATTGATAGAGAGTGAGGAAAATTTACAGAGAAACGAGAGATAAGGTAAAGGTGGACACTAAAAGGTCGGAAGAATCCTGGATGGAGATAAGATTAAGACAGTGAATTCCACTGAGCCCGCTTCTTTTCGCAATGTTTATTCTGCGCATAGAAGAAGCATTCAAGAAAGTGTTAAAGGGAGAATTTTTTGTAGGAGTGGACAGATTCTGGACTTTGGCATGCGCAGACAACGTAATAATAGTAGTCAAAGAAGAAATGGTTTTGGAAAATATGATGAAAAGACTAGAGAAGTATTGAGAAGAAAAGAAATTGGTTTTAAATGCAGCATAGTCAAAGGTTTTGATTTTCCGGCGAAAATATAGTAGGAGGAAGGGTAGAATATTTTTGAAGTGGAGCGGAGAAAGTATTGATGATGTCAAGGAGGTTACGCACCTTTGGTCTTTATTTAAGAAAATGGGAATTTAAGGGATCATGTCAAAGAAAGAGTAAAAAAGCAGACATAGTAATGAAAAAAGTATGTGGAATAAGGGGAAAATTATTTAAAGAAGACTACAAGAGAAGCATAAGAATGTTTAAGGCACTAGTACTGAAGAGAGCGAGGGCTGAAAAATAATGAAAGCGTGTTTGAAGGAAAGATAAAATGGGACATGGGAGTGTAATGGAATGAAAAAAAAATAGAAAGGTGTGAAATGGTGAGGACGGTCAATGGAACGGATCAAGGAAATTCATGGGAGGGGAATGAAGAGACAACAAGAATTTATAGAATGAGATGATAGTACATAGTGTACCGAGGGCGGCAGTCACACGAGGCAAAACAGCCGTACGCCCTTGATACACACCATACCTTTTGTTCTACCCTCCTTGAAAACAAGCATGTGAAGTAGATAGAGGATGTTTGATGTACTTGACAAGTTTAGATTATAAGTAAAAGGAAGAAATAGCTTACTTTGCAGAAGGAAGACTGTGGAGTCCAGCGATACAATTTTTTAAGATAAAGATAGTTTCCTCCATATTCTCACTTGAGTGTCGCAGTGAATGTGTAGTGGGCGTAAAGTTTTAAGTAGCGAGCGTAAAGTTTCATATAGCGGGCGTAAAGTTTCATGCAGCGTGCGTAAAGTTGCATGTCGGCCCAGCGGCGGACTGCGCATGTGCAAACGTCACTGGGCTAGAAGCGGCCACATTACGCCTGCTTCAGCAAAGTGTATTGAGAGAAAGGGAGAAAGAGGATCGCCAAAAGTAATTGCGCGGGTGAGATGTGGTAATACGGAAGAGTGGAACAAATACTGAAGTAGAGAGGAGTAAAGACGATGCATTTTATGTGAGAGAGGGAATTGGAAAGGAAGAAAGAAATGAGAGAGTAGAAAGATAGGGAGAAGAGTCAGGCTAATTATTTATAGAAAATAAGAAAAGGTACAATTTCTTAGCTGAGGATAAGAGAAGAGTTGGCAAGCGTAGAGATAGAAAGGACAAGAGGCCATTAATAGAATTAAAGCGAGCGAGAAAAGAGCGCAAAATGGTAGCAACGAAAAGTTAAGATGATTGGCTGATTTTTTTTGCGATAAGATATGGCGTATTTGCGATAAGATAATGCGAAGCGATTAAATGGTAAGGTAGGTTTGTAAATAGTGTAAATACATGTAACCACCATGTAGCAGACTTGGTTGTGTGTTTTTGGGCCTTAGTGGCTAAAATAAATCATTTTATATAGCAAATTGAATTTTTTCCAATTTAATGATAGTTTATATTTGTTAAAATGACATCTACTGCAAAGTCAAAATTTAAGATTATAACTTCATTCTTGATTTGATCAAAAAAGTATCAGGCAGGGGGGAAGGGGTCTGAAGTTCCTGAGAAATGTATCACGTATTTCGTGAATGGCACCTTAGACAATATTTGTAATAGACGGTTTCTAGGGTTTTAAGGTTTAGAGTTTCCCAATGGGAAGTTGCATTACAAGATTATCGCTGGTTTCTTTATTTTATAAATTCATGACAAATGTGTTTTCCCACTTCTTTTGAAAAAATAGCTTAGACAATATTCGTAACAGGCGGTTTCTAGAGTTGTAGGTTTAATAGTTTCCCAATGGGAAGTTGTATTACAGAAAGAATTCTACCGTAAAATTATTTCACTTCACCAACATAGCTAAGAGACAATGGATGCACTGATTGTCTCAAGATAACTTACGATGACGATTCTAATATGCAAGCTTCTTTCTATCATTGCGACGTTCTTCCTGGCAAGTAGTCAGGCTGGTAGGTAGGTACGTACCTGGAAACAGCTAACTACTTATTGTCACCTATAACGAGGCCGTTGCAAAAACTCAGCTATTTGCAGGTGGGAATGCTGCTAGGTTATGAAAGTATCAATTACCTTTTTATCCAGTTCCTTAATGAGCGGAACAGAGAAATGGCTCTTATAGACTCAAAATGACTTCTCGCAGATCCATTGGAACTTTTTCATTCATCAAAAATAGTTAAGATATCTTCATACACTGAATCTATAATAACTACCAATCTTAAGGAACATTTTGGTCACCAACTTATCAGCCAAATTTGGCATCCTAATTTTTACTTAACCCTTAATTGGTCGGTTATGGATATTAACCCGTTCATCACTATTCGGATACTATGAAGGATCTGCAACCTAAAATTTTGCAACCTAAAATTTGGTTACCTTTCCTGCCGTGAAAGTAAAAAGGGGGTAACAACAACCTTGCATCCTGCAACCATTTAACCGCAAGTCCAAGAAGCTTCTAACCAGGGTGAACCGGTTTGACGACGGCATTGTAGTTGCCCCTTTCTTAATTTGCAAGGCGGTTACACCTTTCAATTATTTCTATGCATACCTAATTTTGGCAGCGCTGCTGTTGTATGCGGGATATCCATCCGAAAAGTTCGACAGGTATTAATTAAATCGTATTCATGCGATGATGAGGAATTTGGGAGAAGAATTTCAGGAAAGAATTTATTATAATCCTTTAAACTTCCTGTTTCTTGGATATACTCGTCTGTATTCTCGATTTATATCACTGTTAACTAAGCTGTTTGACAAGCTCATTTTTCTCGCAACTCTGCTCTCACTATCGCTAATTCACCACGTGGGTACACCATGAACTCCCAGCCAGAAACCCATAGAAGGCTCGACGGTTCGACTTATTCAGTGACGTCACTCTCTTTTCTACATTTCTTCTTCTACTCTCTGCTTTCTTCTCATATTCTGTCCTTTATGGTATCTCGTTGTTCTCCGTATAGGCATTCATTGCCAGACACGAGGCGAATACAAGTCATTCACATCCGAACGGTAGACTGGTAGGTTCCTGCGGAGGAGTATAGGGTAGGTTGGTACTCGTTCTTTGCGTTGGTTGCAAGCTAAACGCTGAGCAAGCATCAGTATTTGACAGCGACAAATTTCACAGACTGACATTTCGATATCGGATATTCCTATGAAAAGAGAAATCATGAGTAGATAAGTTCCTAAGTCTGAAACAACATGATTGTAAATTTAAAATCGGATTTGCAACCTAACAATTATATACATTCGTTTTAAAGGTTAAAGGATAATTTATTTCCTGAGAACACTGTGAAAGCTTGCAAAAATAGATTACACCTACAATGTGTGAGAAAGTTCTTATCTTTCATTAGTCTTCTATCGTTTACGATAAAATATGATTATAATTATGTATGCAGAACAAATTATTCAGAAATGCTCAAACATAAAGTATAAATTTACTGCTGCATTGAGAATGCATAACCGTTTTACAATTTAATGTTTGTCGGGAGTGTAGAGGTAGATATAAGATGACTGATGGGGCTTAAAACCATGGTAACAATTTTTCATCAAATGTTTCATTCACTAACGAGGACCATGACCATGACGATGTCACCGACACTTTCTCTTCTGTGGTTCCGCATTCGCCACTGAGCAATAAAGTGCAACAATTTATGTATCACAATTGAAACAGGGACTGAGAAAACTGGACATATCCATTTACGAAGATTTGATATTCGATCTTTTATCTGATTTACTGCATTATTCTCACATGCGTTTACTTCAGTGTCCCCAATACATTAAATCAGAGATATTCTGCATGTAAATAAAAATCATAAAAGTGCAAAGTATAAAGCAATTTAATAAGCAGGAGATTTATATTTTCTGGATTGATCTTGAAAGCAAACTTGAAAGTTTGAAGGACCTGTTGAATCTAATTTGTAGAATGGTACAGTACTACACTGCCACGGTTGCTGGAGTTTGAACATCCCATTGACAGTGGTGCTGGCGCTCACTGACACCTGTTCATTCAGTCGGCACACGTGCTGAAAATGCTAAGTGGTTCGCATAATAGACACGTTCCCAGGTGAGTCAGCACCTCTTTTTTATCTGTAGAATCACATCAATCAAATGAATTGTCCTATCATGATTAAACTAGTTCCAATCGAAGATCTGATTATCCAGTTTGCATATATCGCTTCTACTCTAACATGATAACAATAATAATCAATATATATTAGTCATTGGAGATAGATTTAAAGATATTGACTTGTAGTTAGTAAGATAAGGTATTTTTAATCCAACAAGCACGTGTCCTTGGGTGGAGTCTATGAGAAATTAGCAGTTTCAATGTTTACACAAACTCTAGAGAAAGAGTGACTAATCTGATACCTCAGTGGCATGGGCAAAAGGGCAAAAAAGTCAATGAATTCCCAAACTGAGAGGTAAATGCTTTATCAAAAAAATTCTTCCCAAAGTTAATGCATGTATCACATGCCGAAATCAAGTTTCACTCGAATTAAAATTAACTTCACGAAACTCGTTCTTTAACCTCAAATGAAGTCATTAAAATGATCCTTGACTCATCATTGCACAATGAAATTGTCCTTATTGTCCTCGCCGAAAATTCACCGTCGTAAGACGAGGCCTCAAACCTGATCCCATTACAAAAAGAAGGATTCAAGTATGATTTATAAAGACTCTAACAGTGATGTGATTCATCATCATGTCAATGAGAGTAGATCAAAACTGATACCGTACCAGATTAATGACGCCCTAACTGGATGGGCAATCTAGTTTGATAATGGAAGAATTTGAATACATTAATTGAATTATACCCAAATTTTTCATGTTCATTAAATGATAAATTAGACTTTTTAGACCTGATTTGTAAGTTATGAAGAGAAGGCATTTTAGTTGGTGGTATAACTAGTCCATAAGATAAATCAAGCACAGTGAAAGAAGATTCACATTTGCTCGACAAGAGTGTGGTTACAATCGGATACTCAAGGCGAATGAAGAAGAATTTTCTTATTCGAAGAACGTCACGGATCGACGATACGGTTTACGTCACCGAAATCTCGACGTAACGATGACGCTAAATCCATGATGCGAGTCGATTGGATCAATATTTATCGAGTGTTAAGAAGAAGACCGGAAGAGTGAATCTAACGCAGTTAACTCTGCATGGCCATAATTGGAATAGGACTCTCGAGGTGACACAATTCATGCAAAGAGCGAATCTCTTCCGATTTTGTACGTGGGTTTGCGACTCTGAACGAAAGTAAAGTACACACACTGGATGAGTATAAATACATAGGTGAGATTAAGGTTTAAGGATATCCGCGAGAGTTGTATCGGAAGTTGTCGAGATAAGATGTGAATGCCTTTTCTCCCTGACTATTATAATTACGCTATTCTCCTAATCCGAACGACGAACAGAGGAATTTATCAGTGCATGTTTTCTGAGTCCGAATCAGTAAGAAGATAGGGTAAATGTACCTATGGTCGGTCAACGATTCCAAGGTCGTAAACCACTTTTGGAAGGCCATATATAACAAAAATATGAGAGCTTGCATGAGAAAATGCATGGACGTGAAGGAAGCTAGAGTAGTATGCCAGGACAGAAAAGTGTGGCGACAAATAGTCTGTAAACAGAGTGACAATAGAGTGAATGTCGCCTGAAAAAAAGACCTTGGATACTAACGGGCCCAAATGGGGAACCACACATAACAATTTTGTGAGGCTCTTCACGTGGGGTGATGGCTAGAGAGATTGATCAGAAACCTGGGCCGGAGCAGTGCTGCGGAACGAACGTGTCATTTAAAGAAATAACACGAGAATTCTAGATCAATCCAGAATATCTATACCTCGCACATATATACCTGTCTACCCTATACCTATATACCCATCCACACACTACTTTTTTCTAACCGAGCAATTCACGCCTACCACGACAGGGAAATGGCTAAATGGTATAATAATAATATTTGAGCGTTTACGCAGTGCGCGGCGCGAAACAATATTATTTGTCATTAGCCCGGGGTGCGAGCACGAAAAAGTTAAAAAGTTTTCTGTATTTTAGGTTTTCAGACTTTCCACTACTTGAAAAAAATTTTTAATTTCGTGTGTGGAATAGGGCAAAATCGGAATTTGCTTGTTGAAAAATGATATAAATTGGCAACAGTGATAAGTGGCGCGATGTTGAGAATATTATTGTTGGTTTCATTCATTTTTCACCATCTCCTAGAATTTTCATCAGTTTTCATAAATAGTTTACAAAACAATAATTTGTTAATCGCACATTGTGAATAAACAAGTGCATTTTCTCACAAAGTTTTATGACGTGACATAATACTAATGAGTAGATTGTTTTCCTATACTTGGTTTTAATTTTCCTTTTAACGTCGGAAGTCGTAGGCTCAGTTGGGAAGTTTCTTCTCAGCTTGATATACTGTCAACCGGGGTGGTTATAGATCAAATCGGTTTTAATTTCCTTTTTTTTGCTGCTATAGTGAACTTTTCGAAACTTTACACTAAGTCAATTTTGAGCGTGAAGTGTGCTCTATATTGGAGTATTAGTCTGAAGCTTTGGAATTTCACTGAAGTCAGAAAAAATTGAAAATGAACACTATATAAACTAGGATTCGATTTAGAACTCAATTCGGTATTAAAACAGTTCACGCAACAAAACAATTGTACTTTAGTTTGATCCGCCAATCTAATGAAATAAGGTTGATTTGTGGATTGAAATAGGCTCGAAATGAGAATTATCTGTCAACAACTAAATCTGATAAAACAATTTCTAAACTGTCAAGTTTAGAAACCAACGTCACTCTGAAATGATATGTCAATGTCGTGCGTACACCAACTGTTAGATCTTTTTGACTTTTAAATTCACTCAATACTGAAACTTTCAGTCCATGTCAACTTGATGCTACCTCGGTTTCTAAGATTCTATTAAGGACTAACTTTGAAAAAGAAATTTTAAATTAGGATTATGTCCAAAATATAATCAGGATACGTTTAACCCCAGTATACAAAATTTTAGGTAGTCGGAATAATTTAAAACCTGAAATTCACCTAAATGATAAAAAAAAATACTTAAAAAAATGAGCTGAAGTTATTAATTGTTGCTGCTAAAGTTACTTAAATTGATTCTTAAAACATTAATTTATTCAAAGACTCTGTATTACGTAAGTATAAATAGTGTTTTTCGATGAAAAATGAAGTTTCGATGTTCATATTAGTTTCGGTGAATAGTAATTTTCAATACGGATCAATTCAGAACATAGTAGATTTGAATAAAAACAACAATACGAGTATAAATAGTACTTTCAGATAAAAACAGTAGTTTCAAGTACAAAGAAGAATATTCCGCTAATTGCGCTGAACTCGATTCGATACATCAATGTTGAAAAAATCTCTTTTCGAGTTTACATCTAAAAATACTACTTTATGAATTCCATGAATTCCTTGAATTTTATAAATTCCCTGTACTCCCAAATTCCTTAAATTCTGTGAAATCGTTGATATCTCAATTTTTTGAATTTGTTAAATTCCGGAAATCAATCTAATTTTCTGAATTCCTTAAATCCACAAAATTCTATAAAATCCTTTTTTTTTTTTATTAGTTGAATGTTTATAGTCGCATCAACTGCCAGGATCATTAGCGACTGTACTGTAGGGTTAATTATGAA
>JAABKJ010012636.1:0-10479 GCA_011634705.1 Andricus grossulariae
ATCTGAAAACCAAGATCATTTACGTGATTGAATTCTCGGCACCAGCCGATGGCAATATCACGGCAAAGGAGGAAGAAGAACGGGCGAAATATCAAGCACTTCTTTTCGAGCTGAGCAGGTTGTACCAAGGCTACAAAGTCCATCTTATAGATGTCATAATTGGCTTTCTTGGAGGTATGTAAGCTTCATTTCTTAGCCAACTCGACAAGATTCCGGCTTTCCAGCGTCAGGCTCATGCCATCGCAACCCAGATGCTAAAGGCTGTCCTTCTGGGATCACTTCATGTGGTCCGTCCACACTGTTCCTCATAAAATTCTTCAAAGATTGGTAGCTCTAAAAAAGCATCCAGAGGTGAAACCTTCATCTCCAACTGTGCCGTCTGCCGCGTAAGGACATCCGCGGCTAGAGACCGGACTCCAAGGAACAGTGTTGTACGAAGTCTCTTGCGTGAATATCCTTGTCTTGCTTACCTTCTGGAATATAAGGAGCATGAGTGGATGTCGTACACATTTCGGTTGCGTCGGGATTCGTTGCTTTGAGGAACCATGATCATGGCTTCCGGAGCCAATGTGTACTTGGATACGTTCTACTTACATACGTAGTAAAATTTGTATTTGCTCAAAATATAAATAAGAGATTTCTTATAATTAGTCTCATTTTCGTAGTTCTTTAAACATCAAATTCTAATTTATTCATGTTTAAGCAGCGAAAGACAATTTATTTTAAACCAAAAAGAAATATATAAATAGGAATTAAAAATATTTATTTGTTTCAGATTAAAATAAAAATATTATGAATTACTTATTGGCATAATGAAGACCGTTATAGCACCGTTACATATATGATTTTTCTTGCTGCAAATACAGTTTTTAATAAAACATTGACCAACAGACTGCTTGCATAGGCATTTTAAAAATCCTTGGTCACCTAAACTTTGAGTCACAGTTTCTCTTAACAATATTAATTCTTTGTTATTAACGGTCTATGAGTGCTTGCGCACTTCATGAAACGGCTGAAAATTCTAAACAGATATTGTAACTGTCGATTATTACTTACTTATATATGCTTGATGAATTTTTCTTTCAAGATTAAATCATATAATAATTATCAATATAATAATGAAAGTGATTGCAAGATTGCACATTTCAAGGATTTTGAACTAGGCGAGACTGTACACGCAGACACAGAGCATAAAATACTTAATAAGAAATTGCAGTGGAAATGTAGGCAATCGAATCATAATTCGAGTTCGATAGGACAGTGCATGGAACTCCGATGCTGTGAGTTTCGATTTTGAAAAACATAGACTCAAATACAGAATTTAATTGCGCATCTTTTTTGCCTCAGAAAAAAGTTGTAGCTTTTTTAGTTTTCGATATAAATGGAAAACGATGTTTTTTCTTAACCAAAATTTAGTTATGTAAATTCTGTTATTCAACTCGAGCTCAGTTAGTAAATTTTGGCAATTTCGTAATAAAATTTACAGCAGCGATAAATCGCGGTATCCTTTGATTCATGACAAAATAAGTTATAGTTTTTTTCGTCATGTTCCATAATCGGCACATTGATATTTTCCAGCGATTGAAAAAGATGCTCTAAAAGAAATAAGTAAGAGTTCTGAAACATATCACGTGGATTGAGACAATAGTCAAAAAACTGTAATTGTTTTGCTTCGTATGCGGTCGCGTGCTATTGACGAGCTGCTGATCATATTTGATACCCGAACGAACGCAGACGCTGCACTCTTACATTTGGCCGAGCGCCTTCCGCCTACCCCTTACGAAATAACTTTACACAAAAGAATAATTTAAATTTCACAAATTCAAATATATTCTACACAATAAAACTCTGTTGTACAAAAATATTATACGGAAGCGAATTTAATAATTTGAAAAAAAAGTTAATATTAAAAATTCTACACCGTTTGATTCAACACAGTAAATCTCTACACGCACTAATGTCAAGGAGCTGAAAAATAATTTTAATTTTATGGGATTTAAAAAATCCTTTATTAATTCATCTTGCTTAGCGGTTTCTCATGTAGAGTAGTATTTAATCGTTTTTAACTTAAGTATAATATACATAATTTAGGGAGTCATTGTGGCTCAGACGGTATCATGATTGTCTTGTGTTCCAAAACTGCAGCCCTGGCAGACATGCTGTCGCGGGTTCGATTCCCAAAGCAGGAGGCGAGGCTGGATGTGTTTTCAGAAAGCTTCGCTCCTGTCCCTTTTTATACTACCCCGCATATACCCTACAGTTTATAATTAACCCTATAGTATAATCGCTAATGACCCTGGCTATATGAACATTCAATTATTACAAAATAATATACATAATTTATTCAAAAAATATGAATATGTAGAGTCCCCGCAAGTGGATTTTACATTTTTAGAATGGCTACAGCCCCAATTTTGTTTATACAACACCCCAATTTCGTTTAGAAAACCCCATAGTTTTGTGAGGTTCTCGAAAAAAATGTATTTGTATTGATCGAGCAATATTAACAGATGCCGCTGCCGTCCATGCCGTCAATTGTCTTATTACAAATGTATGGAGAAACCCCCATTTTGTACAAATATAAGACAAGAAATTAGAAAGTGTAATTTTATTTTTTATTTTAGCCCTTCCCACCAACTTCCAGCATGTCTCAAAAACCAGGAATCAAGTATTTTGCAGATTATTCGTAATTATTAATTTTTAACATTCTCATCATTTATAATGGAAGGTATTAGATTTATGTGAATTTTGACCTATCCAGTTTTCGTCAATAGGGTTATTGCAAAAAAAAATAGGTTGATTTTCAAGTTTAAATTGAAATATAAAAATAGATAACCATTCTTACTCTAAGGAAACGAATTTTCGTGAAGTTCCTACTTTTTTATTTCATTCTGAAATGTGTTGCTTTCAAAAAATGCAAATCACTGTTAAGTAGAATCGCCTCTCCACGCCAAGAAGTCTGTCATCTATTTCGACTTTCTTCATTTGAGATTCGGATCATTAAAATCAACCTTCGCTTTTCTTCAATGATTGGTCGAAGCGATTCAACAACACAAGGACATTTTAATATTTTGAATATTACTGAATGATTTTATTATTGAAAAATTCAATTATTGTAAATCATGCATAGACCCTATTCTTGATGTCCAAAAAGACAGATCAAGTTCGTTAACCACCATTTGACCGACAATATTTATGGGTCTAGCCATGACAAATAAAAATGGGAACATGAAAAATTTAACTTTCTCACAAAACTATGCTGGATACGATAAATAGTTCAGAAACAAAATTACTAGTTTTAGGGAGGTCTACGAAATCTCCTTTTACGGTTTTTTGATAGGGATCATGGTTTTTTTTAAACATGGAAAATGCTATTAGAAAATGAACAATTAAAACTGATAGCTAAATAACGCGAAATACGATCAAAGCAACCAACCGTAAAGTTTCTCGTCTCAAAAGATCTATGAAATTGCTTTTAACTGTGGCGGCAGCCATTAAAACGTTGGACCGTAGAACTAGGCCTTCAAATGGAGTCTTTGCTTCAGTAAGGAAACGAGATCCACCATGGGAACTTATATTCTACATGAATCTCAGCCAGTAGGAGCAAATTGGGTCGATTGACGGAATCTAAGAAAGGAAATAGAATCAGAAAGCTGCTACACCATGTTATTCAAATCATCCACTCTCGGAACATCAAGATATTGGCACCAGTAATATTGAATGAGATTATAAGGTTCCCAACGTCAGAGAATTGATGTTCTTATTACTAGAGTGCGTCAGTACAATAAGAGTAGTCCAAGAAGGCAGAGAATTTGAAAGTTTCAGGTAGATGAAAGAAGTTTCTATTGTGAACTAAGTAAAGAGCAAAATATCCGGGAAAATATCGAAGTTACTCAATTGGAAGATATGACGGAATACTCGTCGGATTTTTGGTGAAAATCAAACTAAAGCAACTTAGGCACTGATGTGCTTCGGTGGCTTAGGCGATAGGGCATCCAGCTTCCGTGCAGGAGGACTGGGCTTCGATCTCTGAGTCAGTACCAATGGAAATTTGTCTATGTACTTCTGCCGGGGCTTGGTAATTAGGAACCAACCTTAAACTGTAGCCCCCCTCAAAAGAGGCTAATTACCTCTCAAGGTGCCTTGGGGGTCACTAGTCGACTCTGAGAAGACTCGGAAAAGAGTTAGCGATCTCCTTGCGTATAGGCTCCATGACGAGAACTCTAGCGCTTGGTGGTTCCTGGACGATTTCGAGCAGTGAATACACACACATACTTCTACATATCATGCCAAGATATTGCGCTGAATCTATGCATCTAAGTGATGACCGTGGAGGAACAGCTTCGTCCACCATATAACCTGGCTGTCGTTTTTTCACGGCGGCCTGGCTAGACGAGGCTGCCGGATGGCAGAGTGTGTGATGCTCTCTTTGCTGTGTGAATAGGTCCGCGTCATTCACTATGCGATGTGGTACGCCTGGCACCTAAGAGGTATATTTCCAGAACATTGGAAGCAACGAAATGCACCGAGATCTAAAAACTCGGTGAAGGCGGCCAGATTCGGTGTACTGCCTTGAGGATAAACACGAGTGTGGCACAATATGCTTTATAGCTTGAGCACCAGGGGGGCACCTCACGGGTTCCCCTGCCCACATTATAGAATAAACTAAACTAAAACTTAGGCGCTACGTGGTTCCAATTAAAGAAGGAAGGATCAAGCAATAACGCTGTAATGGAGCCTACTAACATCACATGTTCAGAAGTTTCAGAGTTTTTGGAAAGAGCAAGTAACGGAAAGCGCCAGGTCCAGACATGGTGCACAATTTATGGTACAAGTACCTGACGAGTGTGCACTAGTATGGTCAAATTTATACCTATAAAAATTCGACTTTTGATTTTTGGCGATCAATTCACCCCCCCCCCCCATTTTTCGTTTTCTGGGAAAAGAAATTTGCTATTTTTTTCAAATAGGTCAGCATTAACCCGTGCCCCCGGGCTTTTGAAACTAATATGGGATTTCAAATGAAAAAAGGTCGCTAAAGACTGTATTTCTTTTCAATTTTCTCGAAATTAAATATTCTTATTCGATAAGTCACAAGTTTCAAAGTATTTCTTAACTAATTTGCAATTGTTTAAATAATTATTATTTGTTCAAACAATTTTTTTTTGCCTGAAAATCGTAAAAAGTTTTTTTTTCGGGATCAATTATACAGTTCATGATTTTCAAGAATAATATTTCTTGCTGAACATATTTGATAATTATTTATAAGAATTTAATTTGCTTAAACAATGTTTTCCCTGTGAATTGTAAAAAGCTATTATTTCATGGAATTGATTAGCCAATTAACGAATTTTGAGGGAAACCTGTTTTGATAACGATATTTTACAATTATTTAAACGATTTTCATTTGTTTAAACAATGTTGTTATGCTGTAAATCTTGTGAAGTTACTACTTTCAGGAATTGATGATGCATTTATAGTGTAAGGAATTCTAAAAGACTAGAATTTTCTCCATCTTTCCTATGAAAAGGAACATGTAGTGTTAATGGTTTAAATAATTGCAAAATGTCTTTCACAAAAAACGTCACTCTCAACATTCTTTACCTGACACATTTCTTCCATGAAATAATGACTTTTCACGATTTGCAGGGTGATAAAATTGTTCAAGCAAATAAAAATTGTTTAAACAATTGCCAAATATCATGAACGAAAAAATATTACTTTTAACATTCGTTAATTGTGCCTTTCAAAGTACTCGTATCATTCACCATGTTAGTGCAATGGAAAAAGCCTCACGCAGAGGGACGGGGTGTTTAAAGTTCCTGAAAAATGTACCACGTATTTTATGCATGAATTTTACATAAAACTTTACTGGCTGGAAATTATTCCTTGATCATTCCTTAAGAAGTTCCTAAACTTTAATTGACAAGAAGTTAATAACAAGTACTTCTTTTTCAATTTTTGCGAATAACGAGCTTTTCGCATTTAAATCCCCACGTTAATTTTAAAAGCCCTGGGCATGGCTTAATGTTGAAAGATTGGAAAAATATACGGTTTTTTTTTCTGGAAAACGAACAAATTGAGGGGATCGGTCACCAAAAATCGAAAGTAGAATTTTTGGACCACCCTATTATCTGTCCGAAAAGTATAGATACCTCAATTTTTGTACAGATTATAGTGAAAATCTTAGCATTACAAAATTCTAAAAATATGAGACAAAGCACTTGTTGCAGATGAAGGTTTTTGTCTAACTGGATACAGGGTTTTGAAATTTTCAGTCGATTAGCAATTATTTCCTGATGAGCGAAAGGTCAAAAAGTACCATTATCTTACGATCATTTCAGAATACTCAACTTTGAACAGCTCTTGGAGGCACAGGGAAGGTCTCCTGCTGTGAATGCGTCTGTTTCCATAATCGGAAAGCCCTTTGTATTTTCCGAAGATGAAAATAACCTTATATTTTACTGAAAACCAAGTTAAATATATACGTATATGCACAACACGGCAGTTCAGTAAATGTTACAATTATAGGCAACTGAATATGACTATCATTTCTGGTTACCAGTGCCAATTCTCAAGTGGTGCTGACCTGCGGATCAGTAGATTTTATCGATCCAGTCGCTATTCTGCACTGTTTCTCGATGCTGCAATTACGAATTATCATGTGACTTTGACGGATAATATAAACATATCTAACTTATGTTAACGACACCGACTATAGTTTAGACGGCACTATAACTTGTAAAAAAATATTGCTAAAAAATAATTAATAAATAAACACACGGTTAATTCATAGATATATTTTCGGCTGTACTTACAATTAAACTGTATTTGTAAGTCACATCGCTTATAATAAAATTCAAATTTCGCACGCAACGGGGGGGATTCGAACGCATAAACCTAACCACGCAAGTCGACTATCTTAACTACTACACTATTATACGAGTTCCGATCTGTAAAATAATCCCGGAATGCATTTGTAACTGAGGTGGCCAACTTCTGAATACGCGTCCAAGCCATCGCGCGCACGAGAATAAATCTCTCGCATTTACCTCATATCCATACAAGTCAGCCGAAACAGTCGCGCAACACAAACACGTCTTGCTTCAATAAACTCTCAACTCTACGCGATCTGTGAATAAGATGTGCCATCCAAAATGGTGTTATTTATTACAAACCCCCTTCATTGTTAAGTGGGAATATGGAGTAATGTGACGACTGTCACAGAAATGTCAAAAATAAAGGTTTTTTAGGTGATGCCATGAGGTAACGCAATCCATCCATTGCTGATGGCATCATGAATTCATCCGGTGGTCCGCGCGGATCAGATAGGTAGCATGTACCGATCCTTCTGTAATGTTCACTACACCACTATTGTAATCGCGGTTCAGTGAATTATTCATATCTTACAGTATTTAATACTAGGAAATACAGTTTTGATTTATTGAAAGATTACTGTTAAATTCACCTTAACTTCACTGTGATATTGACGAAATGCTAAGTGATTTTGACATTTTCACACCCTCATTAAGAGTAGTTTTTACTGTTACAGTTACAAGAAAAACTTTACATGTATTGATAAGTAAATATAAATTTTTTTTCTGCGTGTACATCATTTTCAGAAGCCAAAAATGTGCAATTTGCTTCAAGAATCATCTATATCTGACTCCAAAATTTAACATTGCCTTTCCAGAGATTCCCTCACATTTAAGTTTGGCTAGAAGAAGTTCGTGATCGAGTTTCGAACCCCCGCGTCAGATCGAGAAGGGTTAGAATGATCACCTATGAACTGTCGAGTGACCTTTCTATCTCCTCTAATACATGGAGGAGGGATTTAGCCGCCGAGGTGATTGAAGAGGATCCCATTATTCCTTGTGTATGAAGAGAACTGTGGAAGAAAATTTTTTCCAGGATGTTTTTTGACAGATAGCGGAGAATAATAATCAGGCGTAGATCCTTGTAGGAATTTGGACGGTCATATTTTGGAAGAGGGCAGACAATTCGCATCCTACACGCTGTAGGGAATACCCCCGTCCTCAGAGAGAACTTCACAATATCGAATAAAGCAGGCAAGGACGAGGGGATACATATGGAGATCGCCGAACTATTAATGTCATCTGAGTCAGCAGTCGAAGATTTAATTGATTTACCCGCTGCATGCAGCTGACTGAGGTCGACCTTGTAGAATTATTAAGGCTGGCATTTACTGCCCTTAGGAGATCTTGAATTACGTTATTAGATGCCTTTGCACGAAAGGATCAGATGAGAGTTACTTGCAGTTTGTTTCTTCGTTTGACTTCTATGTCGCACGGCGACAGTTATTTGAAAAAGTTTCAACATTTGACTATTCTACTTATATGGTTTTTTACTTGTTATGTATGTAAGTATAATGTCCTTTATAATAGCTTGGTGTTCTTCCGTTCAGAATTTTGCAGCAAATACTCTCAATTATCTGGGAGTATTTCATAGTTAAACTGGTTTAGGGTTATTTAAGATTTGTAAGTAGTAATTAATATTTTAAAGAAGGACCGAGGTTTGTGTTTAGTAAAAGTTGGTGAAACGTATATCAAAACTTGGAGCGCATCTAGGCACGTTTGTACCGTACGTACGGAGGTCGGTACGCAACTCCAAGAAGAAGATATTTGAGCGACAACTTTTGTCAGCGCAGTTGCAAAACAATCGCGCTACGTCGTGAAGCCACTTCTCCCTGGTACCTTCGCTCCTACCCTTGTCCGAGCGAAGAAACCTCAAGCCCAGATCTCCCTCGTTTCCCTCGACCAGCGAAGCAACTACAAGGACATCTCCATCGCCGTCCTCAGAACTCGGACCACATATCCCACTCGTTGTCACCACTTTTGCTTAACCCCTAAACTTTTAAGAATTAGTATAACGTGCGAAATCCCGATGTAAATTTTTTCTTATGAATAAATTTTCATCACCAGCTTTAAACTACTCTGTTTACTTTTGATCTAATTTAGTTTCCTCTCCCTTTAATTTTAATAAATGAGGTTTAGTCTCATCCCAAAGGATGACCTCACAATTATTAAAAACAAATGCATAATATAGCCATTTTTCCACCTAGAAACACCCCTTTTTACGGAAAAGTAGCACTGGGCTCATTGTGCCTTGTATTTGGTTAGACTTTTCAAGTATGTAATAATATTTCTATTTTTGATCAATAAATGTACAATTTGACTCTTTTTCTACCGAACACCAATGTTTCTTCTCGGAAAAGTATTATTATAATACACACACAAACCAGATAACAAATTTGGTCAGGAAATGAATTTATCCACCGGGAGTTTTTTGCTCCACTATACGTATTGCATAACTAAAGGGAAATAGCTTTTTTATTAAAACTTTCAATTTACCTGCCACCGACTAGAAGATAATTTCCATCTCTGAGTACTAGTCGAAAATAATCAGTATGTGTCTCGTTTCCAGTAAACCTGAATACATCTTCTGCACCTGAAAAATATGCTGCTTATAAAGTAGAACATGTTGGCCATTTATTTATATGATTGATATGATTTTTGACAAAACTTTACTTTAAATCTAAAAGGCTATCGTGGATTAACGATTACGTATTTAACTATTTGCATTAACTTGGCAAACAGGAAAATTTGAATAAAGATCTTCAAATCAAAGTTACAGTTCTCAGTGAAAGGAGTAATTTTTGTCTATTAATATTTCCCCGTAAAACGAACTGTTTCCGTCAAAAACGACACTTTGTTCCTGGAACAAATTTTTTCTCGTCTAAATTGTAATCTTAGAATGCTGGAAATCTGTCTCTTATAAAAAAATTATATATTACAAAAAGTTCTGCCTCACCGAGTATGCGAACTATTACTTTAAAGTTTTGGTCTTTGAATAAATATTCACGTGGAAAATGGTACACTTTACATTTTGTGTCATTTTCGATATTATTGTTCATTTTTTGCATTAAAAATTGTAGCAATAGACAATTGGTAGAGGAATATTCTGTTCCTTAGCTCTATTGTACAGTAGCCCTAGGCTAATCTAAGATAAAAGTTTTATAAATGTTAAAAATGTAAAACGACTAATTGATTAATTAACAAAACTTAAAATGCAAATTTCTAGAAAGGAAATTCCCAATTAACAGTTAATTTAAAATTTAATATGCAAGCATGCACAACAAAGTCCTTATAATTAAATAAGGTGCAGAGTCGTTACAGGCATCACACACAAAGTTAAGTTTGTTGATTCCCACAAACTCACGTTTGTTATTTTAATTCAAAAATAATGAATTGAAATAACTTATTAACACTTGAAGGATAATTTCAGTCAGTAAGCTTTCCTTTCCGAAGTTTAGTACGTATTTAAATGAAGTACTCTGTCTTCATTGGCAGGTTTTCTTCTTATTGGAGCAGAGACCAAACATGTCTCTCCACCCCGAGCCTTTTGGAAGAAGTGATTGAGTCCTCCTCGATTTATGAATATATTACCTGGTGGCTACCT
>JAABKJ010012637.1:0-10479 GCA_011634705.1 Andricus grossulariae
GAAGCTCAGGATCTCACCATTAGTTTGTGATAACTTTGATTTAGTTATGTTGCGTCTTTAAAAAATAGCATCACAAATTAAAAAAGGATATTTTTTCAAAATCTTCCTTTCAAAAATTAATGTTTACTCAAAATAGTGAAATTTTTTCAAAACTTGAATATCACAATTCGATTGTGCATAAAATTGTACATGGGAAAGCATATCTACTTGTTAAATTATCTGTAATTTTCAAGGAGATTACGAGCTTCGAAAACGGAAAATCTCAATTCGCACCAGTGTGCCTATAGAGAGCGCGCGAATGATGTGTGCCTACCACGGGTTAAGTAAGGCTCGTCAGAAAGGTTCGTCAGTAAGGCTCTTCAGTAAGGCTGTAAAGTAAGGCTCGTCAGTAAAGTTCGTCGGTAAGGTTCGTCAGTAAGGCTCTCAAATAAGGCTCTTAAGTAAGGCTCTTAAGTAAGGCTCTTAAGTAAGGCTCGTCAGTAAGGTTCGTCAGTAAGGTTCGTCAGTTGTTAGGCTCTTAAGTAAGGCTTGAGTAAGGCTCGTCAGTAAGGTTCGTCAGTAAGGCTCTTAAGTAAGGCTCTTAAGTAAGGCTCGTCAGTAAGGTTCGTCAGTAAGGCTCTTAAGTGAGGCTCTTAAATAAGGCTCGTCAGTAAGGCTGGTCAGTAAGGTTCATCAGTAAGGGTCTTCAGTAAGGCTTAAGTAAGGTTCGTCAGTAAGGCTCGTCAGCAAGGTTCGTCAGCAAGGTTCGTCAGCAAGGTTCGTCAGCAAGGTTCGTCAGTAAGGCTCTTATGTAAGGCTCGTCAGTAAGGTACGTCAGTAAGGCTCTTAAGTAAGGCTCATCAGTAAGGCTCGGCAGTAAGTATATGTGAATCAGTCCCGCCTTATACAATTTAACTAACATATCAAGTTGATATGGGATTATTATTATTTTTATGAAATGATAAGTGAACGAAAAAAGGGAGTTTCAAACTTATCCTCAGTAATTTTCTTCTCTTCCAATACTTTTTCTCATTTCTCCACTAAAATGTAAACTGAATTAATAAAATACAATGAGAAAATTCAACTATTTTCGGTTGAAAATTTTTTTTTTTGCATACAAATTCAACAGTTTCTTTAGAAAGTTTTTTTTTTCTTGACGTAAAATGTTTTTTTGGTTGAAAATTCATCTTTTTGTTTGAAAAGTAATCTCTTCCTCTAGAAATTTCATCTTCTTTTGTTGAAAATGGGACTGTCTGGTCGAAAATTAAAATGTTTCGGTTGAAAATGAACAACTGTTTTTTCTTTTTAATTAAAATCCTTTTTTGAAAATTTTTTGAAAATTCAAGTACAACTAATTTATTGAAATTTCATTTTTTATTGAAGATTCTTTATTTTATTTGAAAAACCGCGGTATTTTTTTGGTTAAAAATTAATTTTTTCAACTGAAAATTTAACTATTTTGTTGAAAATACAACTGATTGGTTGGAAACTAACATTTTTATTAGAAATACATATTCTCGAGTTTAAAATTCAACTGTTTTGTAGAAAATTCAACAATTTGATTACAATTTTTTTCTTTCTTGACTAAAAATTGTGTTGGTTAAAAATTAAGGTATTTGATTGAGCATTCATCTTCTTGTTTGAAAAGTAATCTCTTTCTGTAGAAATTGCATCTTTTATTGTAAAAAATGCGACTGTCTGGTTAAAAATTAATCTGTTTCTGTGGAAAAAGAACTTTTTCGCTGAAAATTCAACTGTTTTGTAGAAAATTCAAATTTTCGGCTAAAATATTCAACACATTGGTAGAAAATTTAACTAATTGGTTGGAAATTTATGTATTTTGTCAAAAATCGTCTTTTTTGGTAGAAAATCCATTTTTTTTGTTAAAAATGCAACTGATTCAAGTATTTTGTTGAAAATTCGTCTTTACTGGTTAAATCCCACTGTTTTTTATTTTAAATTAAAATCTTTTTCGTTAAAATGTCAACTATTACATTTTTCGCTGAAAATTCCTCTTCTTAGTTTAAAAGTTCAACCACTTGATTGAAAGTTAAACTACTTTATTAAAAGTTATTTTTTTATATTAAAGATTCATAATTTTAGTTAAAAATTCGCGGTCTTTTTTTTGCACTCAGAAAAATGTTTGAATAAAACAAACATTTGTTTGACCCTATATCAAATGTAGAATTTGTTTGATTCGAATAAAATTTGTTGAATTCAAATAAAATTTGTTTCAGTTGAGCAATAGTGCGTTTAATTTGAAAAAACTTTATTTGTATAAAACAAATATTTATTGAATTCAATGGAATATTTGTTTGAACCTATATGAAAGAACGAGTTTGTTTAATTCAAAGAAACATTTTTCTGAGTGAGATTAAAAATTAATTTTTTTGATTGAAAGTTTCACTATTTTGTTGAAAATTCAACTGTTTGGTTGAATGTTAACTTTTTTTATTAAAAATACATATTCGCGGGTTTAAAATTTAACTGTTGTCTAGAAAATTCGTCTTTTTGACTTGAAAAATTCAACAATTTGCTTAGTTCAGTATTTCGGTACTTTTTCTCCTGGAAAAGGGATTGAGTCGGGGAGGACTGTGACAATCCCTTTTTATGCCGAAAGAGAAAATTAAAATCCGGCAAAAAATTTCGGAAGAGAATAAATGAGAGGAATTGAATTTTTTATACTATGTAATAAAGCTAAAACTTTTTTTCCGGTTGGATGAGAGAAACGGAACCTTTTCTGCTTTCAAGAAGGAAAATGTCAAAAGGAGGAAAATTGAGAAAATTGAACGTTTTTCTGTTTGAAAAGATAAAAATTCAAAAGTCGATCTTTTTCTTTTGTAAGAAGAGAAATATTGATCACATGGGAAATTTCTTCTGCTTGAAAGTTGAATAATAAAACAATTGAAACTTGTTCTGCTTAGAAGAAGGAAATGAAAGAAATTAAAGTATTTTATACTATTAGAGTTGAAACTTTTTCCCAGTTGGATAAAAGAAATTAAAATTTTTTTTTACGTGAAAGGAGAAAAATGCATTAAATTGAAACTTGTTTCTTTCTTTTTATTTTAAAATACGTTTCAGAAGAGTTATTAAGAAAAAAACAGTTTTGACAGAAACAGATTATAACTAGGTTTTGCGACCAACTTTACTTTTATTGATAAGAAAACATTGATTTAGTGTTGATCATGACTCGAGTAATTTTTTTTCGTTACATTATACTTTCAAGAATTAGTATATTGTACGCTTTTTATTCTACAACGTTCATATTCATGAAATAAACCAGCAGTAATATGATGGACACCATGCCCCATGGTATGGGGTACACTGATCGGAATGCAAGAAAAACGAATTCATTAAATATCAAATAATGACGTTGAAAAACGGATTTATGTAATGACATATGTGACGTGCGCCGAAGAAAGGGGGCTTACTCTGAAAACTGAGATTATTCAGGGCGAGCGGACGAAGTCGACCAAATAGACGCAACATTTAGGAGAGAGGGAAGACTCACTAAGTCTGCCCTCTCCCTTAACCACTACATTCTCACGGATATAGCGGCGCCGCTGTCGCGTTTTCCTTTTCTTCTTATCGCCAAATTCAATTATCTTTTAAAATATAAATCGCCAGAACTCAGCTAAATATTATTGAAAATATTTGAAATTTGGTATAAACACGCAGTATACCCTAGCGGTTTCTACAAAATCAAGAAAACAATTAAAGCTGCCTATTGTTTAGTAATAATTAATTTGAAATTCAGACCGGTCGTTAAGCACGTTTTTTTAGTTTCGGCGAAGAAAAGTATCGAGGGAACTTCAGAGTGAAATTAACTTCCAGTGAGATATTTGTTCCTTACTATTAAAGAAATTTGTTTGGAAATATTTAGATCGATTCATTAAAAATTGACGGAAATATGTAAGAAAACACGCGACGCCCTTTGCGGTTGCACCGTGACGGGACGGGGTATAGATGAGACGCGGAGATGTAGTGGTGAGTGGTGGGAGGTTTTTCACGGGACCTCGAGCTCTCGAGCGAAAGCCCAATTTCTCGGGTACCTAACAACTCAATTATTGGCAATAATAACGCACGGAAATTTTTTTCGATGGTTTCATTAAAAAGAGCAACTCGAAAACTATCGAAAGGTATAAAAACCTCGATTTCGATTTTTCTAGAGTAAGCCCCCTTTCTTCGGCGCACGTCATATATGTAACCTAATAATGTGAGCTTCTCACAAAAAAATACAGACATCAGAATCACATTTCAATTATAATTTAAAGGATTTTTCATTTAAAGCCTGACACCATACCGCACCCTCCATACAAAATGAAAAAACTTGTTCAGCTTGTTAGTGTGAAAATTAAGAAAGTAAATTTGAAAAAATCTTCACATTAACATCAAGGTCAACAACGCTACATGTTTTTAAAAAGTGAAAATAAAAAACATTTATAAACGTTATACGAGATGCTTATAAGAAAGGTCGCCACTGCCCACCGTCTTGTACCGGCGCGGCGCCGTCAATGATAAATAGTGACATTTGCGATAGCGTAATATGAACATTTGTAAAAGTAATAGTAAATATTTGCGGGTGCAATTGTACCTTATAATGGTGATTGTATTTGCCATATTAATAGTATTATACATAGTTGCTTGTTTCGCGAATGGTGAACGAGCCTGATTGAATGTGTCACGCGTCGCTGGGCATGCTTCCACATTACACAAATAGACAAAAACACAATTACACACGCATATTTATGTAGGTACATTGAATATGAATTTACCGTGAGGTCTATTATAAGGTGGCTTATCGAATAGTGACAGACGAAATAAATCAAAGCCGCTGCTGAGCGACGTCAAGCAGAAAGGACTAATAATTAGCGTCAGTCTTTGCATGCAAGAGACGATGTCCGGTACACGGCTGGCGCCTAGAAGTTTCTTGCGCGACGCCTCTCTGGCTCTTCGACGAAAGAAGGCCACAATTTCTACTCGTTTGACATTATTTATAACACCTTGTTAAAACTGTCCAGTGATAAGTGACAAGAAACAAGAGACAAAAAGAAGAGACTAAGGTTTTATAGGGTTGTTTCTCTTTATGAGAATGATGAGATATCCATTGGAATGGGCGATGCCCATTTGATCGCCGTCTACTTGCTCGCTCTACCCCAACTACCCCTCACGCAGCTGAAGAATTGCCAGACTGATGCCGCCGGACCTTAACAGAGGCGGGAGTACGAAACATACATTTTTTTACATTTTGCAATTAGTAATTTTGAAATAATATATTCGAAGTTTAAGTTTTATGGCGGATCTAACGATATGCTACTTGTCTTAATAAATCAAAAATTAGAATAAGTGCTCTGTTAGAAATTTCTGTTTCGTAAAATGATGATAAATGCAGGAAAACTCAGTTACAAATAACCTAATTTTCAGTTACAAGCGCGGAATTTTCTATAATACATTGTAAAAAAATTCCACTAATACCACTATTTTCTCGTCATTGTCCGTTAATGTCGCTAATGTCTTGAAAAATATTTTTAAACATCTTCATTAATTGATTTTAAATTCATCTAGTCATTATTTCCTAAACTTCGGATTATACGACATCTTCGACTTTTCAAATTTTGCCATTTGAAGTAATAAAAACTGAGCTGCAAATCATTTTAAGCAATTTTAAGCTACAAATATTAAAAATTGAAAGATTACGTTTTTGATATAAACTGAACACTTTCTAAATCTGAAGTGAAATTATTTTTAACTAGTTTGAAAATCCTTAAGAGGCTTCAAAATTTTATTTCAAAATTTTGAAACGTCTACATGTTGTTTTATATTTTTTCAAATTTTAAATTATTTTTAAAATATTTTTAAACCTTCTAAACATCTTTTAAAATGTTTCGAATTCTTCCTAATTTTTTTTTTAATCCTGCAAAATAAAAAATATTTCCTTCAAATCATCCAGATTCGTTTTTGACAATTTTAAAAATCTTTTTGAATCTTTTTAAATATTCTCTTAAAATTAATTGTTCACAATAACAAGCAATTTTCAATTTTCCTAGGAATCTTAAGGAAATCTTTTTTATTATTTTGAAGCCTTTCACAATTCTTAAAAATCTTCTAAATTTCTTGTGCGAACCGTGCACAAATCTGTATTTTGTTTTAAATTATTTGAGATAATTTCATAAATTAATTTTGAATCTTGTCAAACCTTCTAAATATCTTTTTAACTCACTCGATTTTTTTCTAGGAATAATAATGTAGGCGTTCAATATTTATTATAGATCAAAATTCAACAATTTTACTTCCAAATTAAATTTTTTTAAATAGAACAATTAAAATTGTAACGTTCACAGTTTCGTTTTTTTCTTTAGTTTTGAATATTTGATTAATAATTACTGATTTTAAATGAACAGACAAAAATTTCTAAAGATAAAGCAATTGTTCTTTTCCTTCATTAAAAATTTTCAAATTTTCAAGTTTCAAATTTTAGACTTGACCAATATTTTTGATTTAATAAAAGTCTTTAAGTATGAACATATTGTTTTAAAGTTATTTAAAATTTTTTAATAGTTTTTAAGGTTTCAATCATGCGTTTACATTTGTTTAACTACTAAGACTTTCCAATTGAAACAGTTTAATCATTAAAATTAAAATTTGGAAATTCTTAAATTTTGAACTGATTTCAAATCGCCTTCTTAAATCAATTATCATTCACTTGTTAATCCTTAATATACAGTTCAATTTTAAAAATCATTAAAATTCATGTTCACAGTTGATCAACTAAAAAGGTTTTTATCAAAAATTGTCGTTTTCAAACGCTTCATTTTTTTAATTTTTACATTCTCATCCTCTAATGAGATGATATTAAATGTGTGTAAAATTTGCCCCCCCCCTTTTTTTAACAAATGTCCACGTTTTGAGACCCCCTGAACCCAAAAAACAGGTTTTTACAAAATGTCTCTGTCTGTTAGTCAGTAGATTTTTAGATTATTAGCGCGATAACTTTCAAAAGAATTAACGTATTGGATTGAACTTCGGTATACTCTTTAAGTGCCCTAAAATGCAGTTCAAGTTCGTTAGCCAGCCATTTTGGATAGAAATTCAAAATGTGGGCACATTTTGAATATTTTTGAGAACACTTTTTTTAATATTTAAAAATGATATGGAAGGATATTAATAGTACTCAAAAAGGTGAACAAAACATTCTCATGACTTTTTTTGATGGAAGAAAAATTACCGGAGTTATAGCATTTACAATATTTCAAAAAACAAACGAAAATGAACATTTTAAGCCAAAAAACGCACGATATGAAAAAAAGTCATGAGAAGAAAAATGGATCTTTTTGAAGACCCTACGATTTTGTTATATGACTTTTTAATTTTCTTGAAAAATCGAAAATTCACATTTTTACCGCACAAAAAAATAATGAAAAATAAAAAATTCCGTTTTGCGGCCAACCTGTACGAGATACGAAAAAACATGAATAAACAAAAATTGATTTAAGAATCAAATCAATTAAATTTTTGGACAAACGACATAAACCACGAAAAAAATTAATAGACAAAAGTTGTTCAATCAGAAAAGAGCTACAAATTTTGTATTAATCATTTTTTTGATAGGATGTGTAATTTTTGTTTCAACCGTGAAAAATAACATACACAATAAAAAAAAATTGGAAAAACGACACAAGGTGTGAAAAAAGATGAATAGACAAAAGTTGTTCAATCAAAAAACATCTAAAAATTTGTTATAAACTTTTGATATAAAAATACAATTAAAATAAAAAAATTTACTTTTTAGAAAAACGATACACGCTACAATTACATTTTATCTAACAACATTTTTCGCCTAAATTACATTTACAAATTTTCTTAGAACCACTTAATATAGGATGCATATTTTTGGTTCAAATCGCAAAAAATAACATTGAACATAAACAAATTAAATGTATGGAAAAACGATACAAGTTGCAATCAAATGTTTAATAACAAAATCGTTTTTTATAGGATGCGCACTTTTTTAAATTATAAAAACAAGACAATGCAAATACGTTTGTTTAAGTACCAATGCATATGATGAATTTCAATAATATAAATTTAGTGAAATGATACTTTTTACAGGGTAGTTGAGGATACAATTTAATGCAAAATAAGAAACAAATATTAAAGTTATCATGATAAATAAAATTTATATTTTATTTTGCAATATCTGAATTAGCAATCCCAGGCTGAGGTACAGAAATAAATATAATATACGTTTGATATAATAGTGTTGAACCTAATGTAGAAAAGTTTGCATTTTAGACAAAATCGAGTGCGAAGCATGAGACACGTGATGAGATTGTGTCCGTTAAAGCCGAAGGAGCTTTAACAAAAGAGAATTCACAATCGCCAAATTACAGTTGTAGATGCTTAAACCTTTAATTTTAAAAGGTCTGTGCAAAAACATGGGGGGGGGCGTGGGCGGAAAGGTACCCTTCTGATTGGTCACATAAATAATTTAGGTGCCATCCCTACCCCTTTCCGTAAGTTAATGGATAGTTGGTTGTGGTAGAACAGCTGACTGAGCCATAAACTAGAAGTGGAGTGACAGGTAGTGACAGGAACAAAGATTATTCCATGATAGTTACCGTGTGAATTGATTGAAAGGAATTAGTATTTCATATAATATTAAAATAAAATTTCAAAGATAATAAGACTGAAAAATGGTGCGAGGCTAGAGGACTGGAGATCACTTTATTTTATGAACCATAATTACATTATTAACATTTTTTCGGGACGATTAGTCAAATGGCGAAAATAGGCTAGTCGTACCGAATTTCGGGATGACTAACATTTTTGGTCATTTTTGTCTAGTTAAAAGAAGAAATTTCATAAAATGCATTATTTTCGGGACGACTAGCCAAATAGTGGAAATAGGCTAGTCATTGTTAGTAAATTTTTCTGGTTAAAAGCAGTAAAATTAATAAAGTGCATTATTTTCAGGACGACTAGCCAAATGGTAAAAGTAGGCTAGTCGTCCCGAAATTCGGGATGACTAGCCCAAAATCAAGAAAAATGATATTTATCCCAAAATTCGGGACGACTAGACGCAGCCATCCGGAAACTCCTTCTGTTATAAGAGAGGGACACTCACATAAATTAATTTTGTTTTGTTGGAAAGGGAGAAAATTGATAAGATTGGAAAAATTCTGTTTGGAAGGGTGCACACAAAGTTGAACTATCGAGGCGGGTGCTGAAAACAAAAAATTTCTGCTTGTAAGAGGGATGATTAAAGAAAAAGCACTTTCTTTTATTTGAAAGGGAAAAAGTAAAGAAATTCATCTTTTTTCTCCTTAGAAGGCGAAAAATACCTTTTGCTACTTGAAAAAAGGAAAGTTAAGGAAATCTAGTTTTTTTTCTGCTTAAAAGGGACAAAATTAATAAAATTGGAAAAATTCTGTTTGAAAATGGGCCAATTAAAGAAAGAAGCCTTTTTCTACTTGAGAGAGGGATGATTAAAGGAATAAAAGTTTTTTTTTGCTTGTAAGGAGAACATTAAAAAAATTGGAACGGCAAAATGAAGGATAATAAACTTTATATTCTGCTCGAAAGAACAGGAAAATTTAGAAAATTGCTTTATTCTATTCCGGGTGAAAAAAATTGGATTTTTTTATCTTTATAAGAGAAAAATATAAAACTAGTGAACTTTTTTCTGCTGGAAAAGAGGAAAATTGAAAATAGGATCTTCTTTTGCTTGGCTGGGGTAAAATTCTAGACATTTTTCAAAATTGGAACTTTGCTCTGCTTGAAGGAAGTATTGAAGAAAGAATATTTTGTTCTGATTGCACGGAGAAAAATGGATGTTCAAATGTAGATATTCAAAGGTTAAGATTGTACCGCCTAACATGCAGATATTCATGTCAAACATCTACTATCTTTTTGAGATGTGTGGCGTAAAAATATTTTTATGTTAAACTGAAACACATTCAGATGTTAAAATCGTCCGAGCGCATTGGAATTTGACGACTATATTTGACGGCTGTATATTTTCGATATTACAGTTATGGAATGTTACAATTTTGGAACATTTTCAAAGAATCAAAATTAGCTATTCTGAATTAAAATGGATAACGACTTTTTTCTGTCTACAGGACGGAATAATGTTCTTGAGTTTGAGGTTATTTTGACTCGAACACATTTGACCATTTCAAAAAATGTTTGAAAATTCATAGTAAAATATGAGTTGAAGTAATTTAAAATAGATCGAATTTTAAATGCAGCTTACAGATCATTCGTTCTCAGCTAACTTACCCCATTTTTATTTTTAATTAAAAATATTACACATAACCTCAACTTGACTGAATGTATCTGATCCATATTTCATACCCCCCTTTATCTGTTTTTCGTCTATGTACGAACATTCAAGTTTAGTTTTAAATTTACAAATAAGTTGTCAATTAATTCCTTAAATGCTCAGAAATAAGTAAACTCCTCAAATATTTGAAGCCGTTATTTGATATAACCATGTAT
>JAABKJ010012638.1:0-10479 GCA_011634705.1 Andricus grossulariae
AATTTGCACACCTAGTTTTCCCACCTAGTCCTAATTATTTCATTCTTTGTTTTTGTTTCTTGTGTAAGATAGCTTTTTTGTTTAAATTAATTCTTTTTAAACATTGGAAAAAGATACAAAATAATTCACATAAAAAAGTAAAATACTATTAAAAAAATTATTCTTGTTGAGATTTACTTATTATTAAATCATAACTAAAAAGTCAAAGCAAAACTCAAGATTTCACCTAAAAAGCAACTTTCTGGCGTTTCTATAACAGAATATAGTTATAAACAATAATCAATTGTTTAAATAAGCATGTTCGTTAACTTACAATAATTAGTACCTCACTAAGTGAAAAGTGGACAAAAAAGTGTAAGAGTGCACAAAAAACCGCAATTTCTTAGCTTTTATCTAAGCGAAGATAGTTATAAACAATTATAAATTTTTCAAACGAATATGATTATTAACTTGCCTTATTCAATACTTCACTAAGTAAAAAGCGGATTAAAGGTTAAGCACTTTAGAATAAACTGCAACTATATTGCATTAATAAATGAGAAGATAGGTATAAACAATAACAATTTCTCCAAATAATTACTCTTGCTAAATTAAGTTAATTATTAACTCACCCTATGTGAAAACTAGACAAATAGTTGCAAATTTTAGAAAAAACCGTAACTTTCTAGCATTATCCAATTTAAATATTAATATTAATAATAATAAATTGTTTGAACAGATAATTTTGTTAACTTTAATTAATTATTCAACTTACTTCAAGTAAAAAGTGAACAAAAAGGTGAACATATCAGAAAAAACTGCAATTATCTAGCATTATTCTGAGTGAATATTATTAATAATAATAAGAATTTTTCAAAACAATTACGTTTGTTGACATTAATAAACTCATAACTCTGTGTCATTGAAAATTGGGCGAAAAGTGGAAAATTTTCGAAAAAACCGCGACCTTCTGTCTTCATTCTAAGAGAAAATTGCCAAAAACAGAAATAAATTGTTTGAATAATTTATTCAAACATTCAATCATCAGTATAAAGTAATATTTCATGTATTAAAAACAATTTGCATGTAAAAAATGTCATTATAACGGTGTTCATAACATTAAAAATAATTGATAGTCATCCAAGTGTTTCAAAAAATTTCAATAATCACTTGTTAACAGTTGATTACTCGTTAAAAGAACAACGTTGAAGTGTTGAAAATAGTCAGACAATGAATTTTATAAATGATTTCGTTTGAACAAGCATCAATTGTTATTGATTAGTAGCAAGAAATGGTTGATAATTTAATTGGATGTTAATTCCTGGGTAAAAAGTGGAATTTTTTAGTTGAAAAATACATGAGATAATATAAATTCGTTCAAAAAATTGTTCTTGAAAATAATAACTGTCGATTGTCATTAAAATATCCCTAAAGGTTTATAAATTAGTTAATAACATTTGATTACGTTGAAAAAACCAAGCTAATGCTTCGGAAAATAGCCCAACAGTGCATTTTTTGATGAGGTTCATTTCAATAAACATCAGTTGTTCCGCAACAGTGCTCCGAACCAGGTTGCTGATCAATATCTCTAGCGATCTTCATGTGAAGCTCCCCACCCGGGCCCATAAGTATTCAAGGTCGTTTGTTTGAGACGTCATTTACTCTACTGACACTCTTTTTATAAACTATTTTTCACCAAACTTTTGAGTCCTGGCATACCGCCCAAGCTTCCTTCACGTCGATGCATTTTTTCATGGAAGGTCTTGTGTTTCTGTGGCTTCTTATGTCTCTTCCAATTAGGGTCTCATTCACACATTCTAACCATTTTTTTCGCGGTCTGCCTCTGGGCATACTGCCGTTTTCTTCACCTTGATACACTTGTTTCATTAGTTGTTCATCTTTCATTCTCTCAACATGCCCAAACCATCTCAAAGAGATTCTTTCATATATGTCATGTAGTGTCTCCTCTAGATCACATTCTTTTGAGGATTATCTCATTACTCACTTTGTCCAAGAGCGTTTTTCCGCATAATATGCGCAAGAATTTCATGTGAATCATGTTAAGTTTACTCTTATTTTTTTCTTGATAGGTCCACGTCTCCCTACCATACACCACAGTCGGTATAAATATAGAATTTTGTATTGCCCTTTTAGCTTGACTTTATATATTTTTACTTCTGACAACGGGCCCTGCTCTATCGGTAGCTTCCTTACTCTTATGTGTACGCCTATCTAACTCCCCATCTATCTTTCCACCACGAGTGAATAGGCTCCCAAGATATACTTACTTATCAATTCGTCCTATTCTCTCATCATCAAAAACAATGTTGCACATTGTTTTCTCCCCTGTTCTTTCAAACACAATAATTTTTGTTTTATTTCCGTTAGGTTTGAAGCCCATGTTCTCCATGCTTGTATTCAGCTTGTTCAACAATCTTTGCAAGTTTTCGATTGACTCTGCCATAACAACCTTATCATCTGCGAAAACTAATCCACGTACCCTCACTGTCTTGAGATCCACACCTTGTTCGTGGAAGAGGGCCCACCTTAGACACTTGTCAATGAATATGATAAATACCCATGAGGACATAAGGCATCCTTGTCTAACACCTTGTATAATATCGAACCAGTCAGTCAATTTCCCAGTAAACCCGACATTCGCATTGCTACCAGTATATCTTTTCAGCATTTCCTAAACTTCAATTCTATCCACTTTATCAAATGCTTTTTCTAGATAAATAAATGCACAGAAAACTTTTTCCCTTACTCTCAAACTTTTTTCTGTGATCTATCTTGTGCTAAGTATTTGATTCGTATATGATCTTTCTGGCATAAATCCACTTTGGACCTCACATATCGTTTCGTTGGTTAATTTATTTACCCTACAAATAAGTATGTTTAAACCAATTTTCAAATTCTTAATTATATCCCTAATCTCAGAGGCACAGACTTCAATAATATTTCTGAAAAGAGTCTTTCAAAGTGTTTAGTATACCGTCTGTATCATATGCTATTTCCCCCTTGCTATTTAAAAACAAACAGTATTTTAAAGAACATAATTCTTTTTAAGCTTTCTTGTGCAATTTTCTTGCGCAATTTGTTTTTTTTTTATAAGTTTGTGTTCGTTTTAAAAATGTACTTTCAAATGTTGAACAGAGACATGAAGCCATTAGACCCTGAGTCTTTCTCTAGCGTTAGGCTCTTTTGCCGTTCTCAAGACTTCGATTCTTGGGCAACCAAAAACTTTATGATCTGGCATAATGATCGATGTTCCCAAAAAATTCTATTCGATAGAAATTTTATTATTCATGAATAGACTTCTGTTGTGGAATTTCATGCATTTGCAAAAGCTTGAGAAAGATTTTCTCCTTCTAATGCATTTACAGAGGTTTTAAGATTAATTCCTTTTTTTAAATTGAAAAATGAGAAATATATTATTTAAAATGAAAAGTTATATCATGGCATTCCGATACAAGCTAAACACTTGGTTGCCAGAGGTTTGTTTCATGTAGGACTTAATCACATTAATCAAGGACTTTCCATATATGAAAGCATCAACCTTGACACCTGCAATAATGGTGGTCAAAGGAATATTTTTTGCATACTTCAAGAATATTCATCGAATACCTATTGTACGTATACAAAATAACAATTCTATTATATTTACATTATCTAGTAGTTATACTTTTTTATTCGTAAAAATAATCTTCAATGTTTCTGACGACACTGACTTAAAATACATTTTTTCAATGTTTACTCGCAAACAAAATATAAGAAAATCTTCTTAAAAATGATATTACTAAAATGATATATATTGAATTGTTGATAAATTTATTCTAAAAATTTGTGAAAATATTTCAAGTGCAGTCCTTCAGGTATTTCTTTAACATGCACTTTACGGTATCACTTCTATGAATCTGTGGCCTCTGCTTTTTTTACATTCAGAGGGTAGACACTTATCTCTGTCTCAGTATGCTTCTTGTTCTTGAAGCAGAAAGCCGTATTTTTAAAATCAGTAGATATATTAATAAAAACACACAAATTTCTGATTTCCTTCAACGTGATTAAGAAGAATTAAAAAAAAAAGATATTACATCTTTCGCCGATCAACGAAATTCGAGATTCACGATTGAGTGTGCGAAATTTAAATTTATATCGATGTAAATTCAAATAATTGATAGATATTCCCTTTATTTTTAGACTTTTAGACACCAGTAACATAAATTGAAAAACATTACATCATTTCGTATTATTACATTAAATTCAGAAATTAGACATCTTTTTTGAAATCAAAAATACCTTCTAATGTTTTGTGATTTAACGATAAATCTTAATTGACTCTTTTTAAATATAGAGCACAATATTATCCAATATACACACTATCGATTTCTCGAATGCTATTTTACTATTGGTGTAGGAGTGGCATACAATAAACTCGCTGTGAACCTCTTTCACTCAAGTTCAATTTTAACTTGACCATTCTACATTTTACATGCCTAATATTGTAAATAAATAACTCCTCGCTTGATTTATTGTTTGTTCCCACATATATAAATCCTTGGAATCCGTTGGTTATACGAATAAGGACCGCTTTATCCTCTAATTATTACCCTCCATTTCTACGCTTTGGAGTGTTCAAGTAATTTGTTTTATTCTTAAAAGCGACTTGTTTTTAAGCATTACAAAGTTATCGGGAGACTTCGATGTCAAGATAAATTCTTTGTATTTAGCTTTCAAGACATTGAATCAAACAGATTTTGAAATCTGAACTGAACGAGGTATTTCAGGTTTCGGGGGATTTATTTTGCTCAATTCATGTAATCTCCGACAAAAAGTTGCAATCCATTGCTGACACGTCATCGGCAGCATGAATTGCACACTGCATATTCATGACTTGTATTTTCAAATACAGATTCCGTAAGCTTGGAAAAAACTTCTGCAAATACATTTTGGCATGCTGTTGATATTTCTCGATTAGATCACCATTATATAAAATCCTGCAAGCAACATGTAAGAGTAAGAAGTTTTCAAAACGATTAGCTTCAAGTTTATTCAACACTACTATTGGGCCGCCATATAGTAGAAAAAATCTATATTCCGTTGCTTTCCACTTTTTAATACAATTCAACGATTGCATTTTCCTCTGAAATTCATGAGGAATACATTTTCGAATTGAAATAAGTCTTCTCGAAACTTCCGCGTTCATTCGGTGACTAACTTTTGCACATTCGGGATTGACAAACCATTGCAATGAGAGTCGTTTCATTATCCCTTCGCAAAAGAAGTGCATGAAGTCAAGTACAAACAATAAAACCATATTAACCAGTAGTCTAATTCGTAGAAGCGAAGATGTGTAATTATAGTGACGACGTTGCTTACGATTTTTAAAAGAATCATCCATCCTGTCTGGACAAATTAATAAGAGGATATTGCGTTACACCTCCTTCTCTTACACCTCTGATTTCACACCATTCGCAGGCATAAAAACCGGTATGACCCATTGTACATTTTAAAAAAGCTCTCGCTGGCATATCGCAAATAAAACACTGAATACGAACATTGAAGCGTTGATTCGAAGTTCGTACGCCATTGGCCTGTAAATTATTCACTTCTATAATAAAATCTCGCTAATATTCATCTACGTTCGCAGGTTTCAAATTCAAGCAATAAATCAATACTGCAAATGGTTTATAAATGTCAGGTTTGTAATGAACCTTTTCTGACAAAACCCAAAAACCTTTTTCGCCAGATTTGTTCGAAGATATACCATCTGCATTGACTTGTAAAAATGATGTCGCCTTCGAATGTACGTTAGGATCAAAGAATTTTTCGAGTCCCTTTTGAATGCCAAAGTAAAGATATTCCCTAATCGATATGTCAGTGTCCTGCATTTCCTTTATGTCATAGACCGCAGAAGATGTTCCTAAAAACGTTTTGGAAGATTTGGGTAATTCAGGGAAAAGTCTTCGTCTTCAGATTTTTAACATTCGATCGATGTGTACCTGTTTTAAGCCACTTGTCACAGCCAAAAAACGAAGTTCCCCTACTTCATTTCGCTCATCTTCCATCACTTCGAAGACACCATCTACAAATTCTCCACCATAATCAGATTGGGAATCATCAGAGTTAGATTGAGAATTATCAGAATTAGATTCGATATTATCAGAACCTGAACATACATACATTTTTCAACTTATGTTAACAGTTTTCATGAATATTCATTCGATACAATTTCCTTTATAATAATATATAATTTCTAATGTTCCATCAATTTTTTATCAATACATAAGTAGAGACTTTTTTTTTAGCACACTCGAAAAAATTCCCTGACTTGAAAAAAAATCTCTGACATTTCCAGGTTTTTGCAGGTATATAAAAATTTCCTGACAATTTCAGGTTTTCCAGATGAGTAAACAGCCTGTATTAGTACAATCTGATCTCAAAAAATTTCATTTCCTCATTTTAATCCACAAATATTACAACTAGATATATTTTGGCTCTGTACACATACACTTATTGAAAATAGAAGTGTGCGGTTACAGAACGATAAACTGCATAATTTTAATACTATTTGCATAAAACGTAGAATTCAAAATATAACCTCAAAATTGCAACTATTTGTTTTACAAAAAAATGCTACAGAGCTAAAAAAGCGAATTGTATTTTTTTTTTGACGAAAATGAGGAAATCGAATGTTTCAATTAGAACATGGATCCAGTACAATACAAGACAATGCAATTGAATATACCATAAAATGAGTATTGAAGATTTACATTCATTGCTTTCGTTTTCGTCACGTAAATATAGAATTTTGCTGATTTCACAATGTTTGCGAACTCGCGGTGTGCTTCTTCATTTCGGCATTTATTATTGATGTGTTAACAACAAATGATACGTTCGAACACTCTCAGCACATTTGCAACACAACACCACGAAGGAAAACAAAAAATTAGGGTTGTCTTCGTGGTTATATTACATCTAGCGCATATGGTTGAAGATGGCGCTGCGAAGGGGCTACGTGACGTCACAGTACATAACCCGGTCCGATACGAGTCAGGGCCACATAATTCTTCCAATCGGGACCAGATAGTACACATCGGATCAGGCCCTAGTTCGTAATTGGTAATATATATGGCGATTTCTGCACAGGTCTACAGTAGAAAACTAGATATTTGGCTGAAAATTGATTTTTTCTGTTGCAAGTTCAATTATTTGGTTAAAAATTTGTTCTTTTAGATTGGAAATTCATATTTCGTGTAAAATATTGAAGTTTTCTGTTTGAAAATTTATTTGTCTTCTGAAATTTCTGTTTGGTTTTACAAATAAACTACTTGGATCAACTATTGTGTTGGAAAATTTCAATATCCAAGGAAGAAGTCAACTGTGTTGTTAAATTCATCTTTTTACCGAAACCTCAACTATTTGGTTGAAATTCAACTTTCTTGGATGAAAATGAACTTTCTTATTGAAGATTCAACTGTCTTCGAAAAATATCGGTTTTTGGCTTGAAGATTTATCTATTTTGTTCAAAGTTCAACTATTTCATGAAAAATCGCCCCTTTTGCTTGAAACTTGAACCGCTTAGTTGTTAATGCAAATTTCTTGTCAATCATTACATTTTCTAAATTTAAAATTCACCTTTTTTGGTAGAAAATCTATTTTGTTTTTTTATGGACGGCCAAAAAGAATTAATAAGTCAAGTGCAATTTTTTTTAATCGCTATTTCTTCTTATTTCCATAATTTTTATTTCATAATTTATTTGGTACTTTAGCACTATCAGAGGGAATAGATATTGCGTTTGTAACCGTGATAAGGAATTTCTACACAAAAGTCAAAGTAAAACTAACATTGATTTTTTTGTCTAAAAGTGAGTGAATATAATTTGCACGTGGCTTACATATGATACAATTTAGATGATAAGATATCTCAAAACAAGTTATTACGTAGAAATCATTTGAGAAAATCAAAGAATATTTCAATAAAATATCTGGACGATGTTTCATACACATTTTCTACATAATTCGATTGAATATAGATGAAAAGATGCAATTTGTTATATTTGTTGAAAATAAGATATTTTAAATTATTAAAAACATTCTTCTTCACTGAAACTTTTCTAATTGTCATATCTAATGGCTTGAACATTAGATTAGTTCAAAGTGGCTTTAATTTTTTCCGCAAATGTCGAAAGATATAAGAAAAATCAATAATTAAAACAGCGATATTTATCCTTGATCTGCTCACAACGCCATTGAAGAAATGAAGCAATGATGTTGAACAAATCTTTGAAACAGAGATTTCTAAGATAATTAGTTTTAAATCATATTGATTGTGTTACAATTTTTAAGATTATAAGCACCTAATCCAAATAAAAAAGTGGAATTACTAACAGAACGTTCCTCAAACTTTTATATTTTTAGAAAAGTTGGATTCGAACTTATTATTAACGAGATCCAAGTGTCTTATCATTGTTTAAATATTACTTACTTACTTTCAGAAATTTAATCCTCTTCGTTAAAAAATTATCTTTTGGGTTGAATGTCATTCTTTCTCGATTGAATTTAATTGTTTGTATTTCAAATTACATCCTCTTCTGGTAGAAGAATTTTTTGTTGAGAATTCATCTTTATTGGTTAAAAAATCAAAAGCCTGGTTGAAATTTAAACCAATTTTTCAAAAATGTATTTTGTTTTGTTTGCAAACCCACCATTCAAGTAGAAACTTCATATTCTTAAGTTGATAGTTGAACTGATTTGCAGAAAATTTCATCTATTTTTTTGAAAATTTAGCAGTTAAGTAAAAACAAGTTTTTTGTGTTAAAAGTGAACTTATTTGTCCAAAAATAACTTTTTTGTTGGAAAATTTCATTTTCAGATTCGAAATTTTACTGTATTGTGGATTTTTTGAAAACTTATGTATTTTGATGAAAATTCGTCTCTTGGGTTCAAAAATTAATCTCGTTTGTTCCAAATTTATCTGTTTGGTTGAACTCATGTGGTTGAACATACGTTTTTTCTGATGAGAATGATTTTCTTGAACTAAAAATTTGACGATTCTATTTTTGGTTCGAACATTTTTTTCTAATGAAAATTCAATCATTTGGTTTAAAATTCAGTTTTGTTGAATATAAATTAATTTAATTGGTTAGGGATTCAATTACTTTTTTAAAAATCCTTTTTTACGTTTAATTCAACTGGTAGAGAATACGTCTTTTGGTAAAAAATTATCGTATTTTGTAAAGCAGTTTTTCTCTTTTGAAAATGAACTTCTTTAGTCGAAAATTCAGCTGCTTTGTCAGGCATTACTTTTTTGTTGCTGAAAATTCGTCTTTTTGCGTGGAAAATTCATCTATCGTATTGAAAATGCTTTGATCATTATTGAAAGAATTTATTCCCTTATTATTCCCTTTTTCTTGGGAAAATTGCCCTGTTTTCTGTGTTTAAAGAAAATTTTAGTTTCAAATTGAAATCTTGTCTTATTAGAAATATCAACTTTTATATTTTTTGTAGGAAATAATTGTTATTTTGAGTAAAATTGAAGTATGTGTGTGAGAGTTCAACTTTTTCTTAAAAAATTGATTTTGCTCTTGTCAAATATTCATTACTTTAGTTGAAAATTCAACAATTTGGTTGAAATTTTATTTCGTCCTTGACTGAAAAATCTTTTTTGATTCAAAGTTAAACTGTTTTATTGAAGGATCGTCTTTTTAGTTGAAAAACATATATGTTTTGGTAGAAATATTGTCTTTTCTGGTTCAAAATCTTATTACTCAGTTAAAAATTTATTTATGTTGGTAAAAATTTAACTAATTTTTTCAAACATTTGTCTTTTCGATAGAAAGTTCGTTCCTCTGATTAATAATTAATTTGATGTTTATTCAAATTTCAACAATTCATTTAGAAGTCAAGGTTTTATATCAAAACTCCTTCACTTTTGCTTAAATTTCAACAACTTGGTTTTAGATCCAACTGTTCAGTCTAAAATTAATCTTTTTTTAAACTCAACTATCAGGTTGAAGAATTACCTTTTTTGGTAGAAAATACATCTTTTCCGGTTTAAAGGTCAACAGTTTCCTAAAAAATTTGATTTTATAGCTTGGAAATTCAGCTCTTGACTGGTTTTTATTGGATTGAATTCAATTGAAGTAAATCTGAAAGATATATAAATTTTAAAATGTATTGAATTGAAGAGTAGAAGAATTTCTGCGTACTGAACAGTAAACAACTTAAATCTCAGCGAGATTTCCTCTTTTTTAATAATAATACTAATAATCTCGCCAAGTTTCAATTTTACCCCTTTCAATAGATTCTTAAAACTTATGTTATTTCATCAATTCAATAAATTTTAAAATTTAGATATCTCGCAGAATTGAGTGGAAAATTTTATTTGCCAAATTATTGCTAGGTATTAGTAGAAGGACAGAGACAAAAGCCTATTAAGCGCTGTTTTCGATGTCGCTAGTTTGTTCTGTCTTATAAGATTTTTTTATTGCTATTACC
>JAABKJ010012639.1:0-10478 GCA_011634705.1 Andricus grossulariae
TAACCCCTAAGCGAAGGCGTGACAACCGTGCCGAAAGCTGAATGGCACCTGGGTGAGGTGTCTCAAACGGTGACTCTCGGATACCGTGCGACCTCTCAGAGTATGCAGCCTTATCCTTGCATGCCATACTCTACAAGGATGGACGAATCCTTTTCCCTGGCTGCTCGTGGGAACAGCAATGACAACACCAAACATAGTCGTAGTAAGTGCGGTTCAAATCAATCAAACGCGTAGAACTCCCGACAATGGGTCGGATAACAATGCCGACTATCCTAGAGTTGGGGGAGCCAATCAAGACGTAGTCAATGCGATTGACCAGCAGAATCTCATTACTTTTAAGTGGGCGAATCGAGTCAGGGACGACCTGCTGGAGAGCTATGATACCAGTATGGCCCCTGAACGAAAAGGTTACATGGCGCGATTACATACCCTGTGGTGCGAGAAACACCAAGAGCTCTCGCATTTTTCGCAAGAACGTCTGCGAAACCGTGCCGAGGAACTCTGGAAAAGGGGTTATATAAGCGGAGCGCCTACTCAACTGCAGCTAGAACAAACCGGAAATAGAGAAATAGAGGCGGCACTGATACCAACCGCGAGCAGGCATCCAATAGAGGAAGAGATGCTTCAGGACCCGGAGAAACATCAACATTCAGGTTTCTCCCAAGCCCAAAGATCTGGCTGAACTGGATGACGAGCTTCGTGGAGATTTTTCCGAAGATTCCGACCTGTGGACTATCAACTGTAATGTGTATAATTCAGCGAGAGCTTTGGCAGATGCAAACCGTAAAAACGAAACCAACGGTTAATCATAAGACTAAAAGACGAATGCATCAACTCAGCACAAAGATAGGCTGGGCAAGGCAGTACGCATCCCGCATTCAGTGTGTGATTGACTACATAACATCTGGCCACATTTCAGAGATGTGTGTTTCAGAGCGACACCATCAGCGCTCTCCTCTTTTGCCTCACATTATTTCCATTATCTCTCACACTTCCGCTATTCCGAAGGGTACCTCTGTGGCAAACCTGGAAATCGAAAGCATAAGGTCACTCATGTATTTTACATGGATAATCTTAAGATCTATGCTTAAAATCACGAGAAACTACATCCAGCTCTAGACATTGTCAAAGAGTACACTCAAGAGATTGGAATGGAGTTCGGGTTAGAGAAATGTCCCAAGGTTTATTTGAAGAAAGGAAAACTGTATGGTATCCCCGAAGACCCCGAGGTCGTCGGCAGAAGTGCTATACGATACCTTGGCGCTGGAGACCCCTATACATAACTGGGCGTGCCACAGAGCCGCATTCAAGACGTGTCATCTGTGGATGAAAGAGGAGCTCAGATCCCTCGACATCGGGTCCCAAAAGGTTATGCACCAGAAAAAAAAGCATGCACCTTAAGTCTTCTGTTCCACGATATTACATCTCACGCCGTCAAGATGGTCGCGGAATACTGAATCTTGAATGTCTTCACAACAGGATTATTCTGGGTACAGCACATATAGTCGCAAATAACTGCTGAAACACTTGGACTTGACTTCAATATCAGGGGTGAGCAAAATGCATAAAATCTTATCCATCCCGAGTACTCACTTCTGAAGGCTCGGATTTAGAAAGCACAGGAGAAAAAATTCCGCGAACTGCTCCTCGACAAGAGGATTCACGGCATCTTCCACAGAAATGTTGAGGATCAGTTGATGTTTTTGTATTTATTGAAGAGAGTCCCTAGGGCTAAATAGCCCTCTAAGAAAGAGGATATTACAAGGTCATTACAAATTTGTGCAAGCACTGATCGGCAGTATACTTGAATAACCTTACAATTTAATCTGTAAACTAAGTAAAATAAATAAATAAGCTGAGTCGACCTCAGAGTAAGTATCAGATTAGGTATTAGATCATTGCGTAGTAATTAATATTGAGTGATAAATTAAATAGTAGCTCTCTGCGCATGTTAAGGTATAAATGAATAATGAAAAACTGTGTGCATAAGAAATGAATATTTACAAAAGTTAATGAAGATAGAAAGATATTCGAAGATGAAATATTCGAGAACTAAAAGTGATAGTTTATCAGTGAGTAATTTGAAGAGTTGGATTAGGAGTATTGTACAGATATTTGAAAAAGAGATTCTTAAAATGATACAGGGAAGTTGCATTTCTAATATCATATGGAACTTTATTCCATAACCGGGCACCTCTTACTATAAATGATCTTTGAAGCTGACATGTTCTGTGAAAAGAAATCTGAAGGATTTTATGTCTTTTACGAAGCTTAGACTGTGCTGGAAGGCCTCTATCTACAAATTGCAAGAGGTTAAATAGATACTCAGGAGCTTTGTTCTGAAAAAGAGTATAGAGCAAGTCACCCATAAAAAATGGTTTTCTCTTGGCAACTTTAAGCAGGCCAGCCCTATGTCTGTATGAAGTTATGTGTTCGTATTTAGTCAAAGTGGGACAGGATTAGACTCTTAACCAAAAATATCCGAGTAGAGGTAGGTAAAGAGTCCTGATTCCTATATAGTTGCTGTAGTATACTGTATGTTTTTCTCGAGATGCTCTGTGCCTGTTCCTTCCAAGACAAGGTAAGGTTATGAAAATATCCCAGATCTTTAACTACATCCGAGAAACGGATACCGAGATTCTCGATACAAAGTGGTGGAAATGATGCCAATGTTTCAAGTGATGGAGATGAAGTAGGTCCAACAACAATTACCTGAGTTTTGCCCGAGTTAAGAATAAGTCCATTTTTTCAGGCCCAGAGGATCACACGATCAAACTCCTCTTGGTCTAGAACAAGTAATCTACTTAGCGAAGAAATTGGTCCCGATGAAAATTTTTTTAAATCATCAGCATATTTGTGGTAGCTGCAATGTTGAAGTTCGCTTCCAAGGTCAGATGTGAATAAATTGAAGAGGAGGGGTGCTAGAATGGAGCCCTGTGGAACCCCACACTTGATGTTTCATTTTGGAATTGCCTTGCCTTAGGTGGCTTGACAATTTAGTTACATTTTTAATTTTCTCACATTGATCTGAAAATAAACCTCTTGGAAATATTTAAATTTAGTCTGGGTTCAATGAACAACACATGTTTTGGGGAAAAAGCCTTAGTTGGCATAAAACCCCCATCTATTCAAATTAGGAAGAAAAAATCCATTGAGATAATCGTTATGCTATTAAATAAAAAGAAACCCGAGAAACCCGGCGTTGACGCCGCACACGTGGTCGCTTTAATTTGACTCGCTAGGGAGTCTCCGATCGCGCTGAGTCGATCGAAATCCCGCTTTCACAAATAGAAAGGGGATCAATTTGGCTTTGATTTGACTCGCTAGGGAGTCTCCGATCGCGCTGAGTCGATCGAAATTCCGCTCTCACAAATGGAAAGGGGATCAATTATTTGTTGATTCGCGGACGGAACTTCCAATCGCGCTGCGTCGATTGGAATCCAGCTTTCACTAGTGGAAAGTGGAAAAAGAACGCATGAATGGCAGAAAATGACGAACAGACGTGCGAGAGCTCTCCACGGACCGATCGATGAAAGCCAACTGACTACTGCTTTTAGCCAACGCCGTTCTCGCGCATGCACACACATCCTTCTACTCCTACTCTCGCCCTCTCCCATCTACCTTCCGGCCGAACTCGCGCGAATTCGACGCGTTCAAACTTGCATGAAAATGCTCGCCTGATCCTGACCTTTATGTGACGACCGAACACTTGACCTCACCCCAGTCACAAAGCCTACTACTAATATTAATAATTCTGTGAGACAAATTATTAAAATAGGATGCAAACCATTTTATGACAGAGTTTGATACATTGAAAGATTTTAGCTTTTGTAGGAGTAAATTATGGTTAACCATATCAAATGCCTTCAAAAAATCAAACAGAACAATGGTCAATGGCCCTAGATAGTTCAAGAAATCTGGAAAGTTGCAAGTGAACAATTTTTTCTAGTGGTTTAGAGAGTGCACATAAAATAGGAATTGGCCGGAAGTCTTTCGGGGTAGTAGGTTTGGAAATTTTGGGAATTGGGAAAATAAAAGACTTTTTCCAGATATCTGGGAAGATCCCGACCTGGAGGGAAGCATTATAAATGTGCAATAGGGTAGGAAAGATAATTGGAAGGGCAAGTTTATTCATTTTGATTAAAAATTCATTAGTCCCAATGGCATTTGATTTGATTTCAAGTGTTTTTTCCAAAAGTATTTCAGATGTGACGTCATCGAAAAAGAAGTCAGAGTCATCAAATGTTGCATTAAGAGAGGCAGTAGAAGATGATGATGTTAGGTCTGAAACTGGGAATGTAAAAAAAGCTTGGACGCATCTTTAATCTTAGTTTCAACTAGGTTCCTGAGTTTACGAAATTGATCTTGTATTATACTGTTTTTTGTTCTTTTTGTGAGTCGGCGCTTGCCATCACGTTCCATAATCAGATTTTCAATTTCAGATGTAATCCGGGGGGCAGCTTTATCAAATTTTTTAGGAACACGTAGCGGAGAAAATTTGTTGAATGCGGTGACTAGGTGATTAGTCAGAGCGTCGATTTTATTATTTATATCTGTATCTAGTAATATTTTTTCCCAGTCATACGTCATTAGATGTTCGTGGAATTTATGTTCATTAATTTTAGAAAGATTCTGCACCAGTCTTTGTGTTGGCTTTGAATTTAGATTAAAGGAAAATTTTAATGTAATTTTAATCAAGCCGTGATAAGCGAGAAAAGGAATAGCATGTTGTTCGTAGGAGACAACCTTATCAATATCGTCCACAATCAATAAGTCAATACGAGTACTGGAACGATCAGTATGGTAAGTGGAATCATAAGGCACAATCGAGAGTCCCGAACAGTATACCAAGGATGTTAGATATTTAGAACCATTAGAAGTAAGATTTGAGTTAGTGTTAAAATCTCTAGTCAGTATAATGTTATTAAAGTTAGGAATAAGTAAAAAAATTATTGATTCTAGCTCTATGCCATAAGAGGCATTGGGTGGTTTATGGACCACTTCCACTTACACACTATCAGAAGTTGACTGAACTTCAACAAAGAGAAATTCGGTCGTGGGATAAGTAGCTTCTGGACTCACATCAACAACGGTCCCACCCAGACTATAATGCAGAAGAAGAGAAACTCCACCACTTGTTCTCTCGTCTCGGTCTCTTTGAAAGAGCGAATAGTTGTCAATTTTAATGAGGCTAGAGGGTATATTTGGAGTTACCCAGGTCTCAGAAACAGCTAATATATGATAGGAACATTTAATGAAGAAATGTTTGAATTCTAGAAAATGTGTCAAGAGAGACTGGGCGTTCACATGACAAATGCTTAAGGTATCCATGGATATATTAGGAGAAACGTTTCATAAAAAAACAGTTAAAAAATAAAAAACTAAAGCAGCACGCGTAAGAATTGACTTAGATAAAGAACAATCAATAACACAACCCCAGACTAAGTGATTTCAATGCAAATTAGAAAATCGGTAATGAGTACAAATAAAAAAGATACAAAAGGGATAATAAACAGTATCGAAAACCGTGACGTATATCTCTAGACAAAGTCTCAACAAAAGTGGACATGATTTCGTAAATCGATATCCGGATATAGGGAGAGCTATGAATATTAGTATGAAATGAGAACATTTAATGTATCGAAGGCACACAATTAATCTAAATGTTATATAATTATTCTCAAAAAGACCAAAATTAAGATTTAAAACTACTATTTTAAATATGAGATCAAGTTTGCTATCTGAAGATACATATGTACAGGGTATAAAAACCTGAAGAATATTGAAGATATATTCACCGACGGGCAGTAAATTGCCTAACAATGATAATATTATATAGATATTTAAGTACCTTTTTATGCAAATAAACAAGATTAATATATGAAGAGGAGCAAGAATTAGAGAAACACATGTACTTAGGTAAGAGTAGCACTTGTGTAGTATTAATGCTAAGATTAGTCGGAGAAAAGTTAATGGTTACTATTGAAGACCCTCTAGAGATAGTAGATTTGCAAGGTGTATTCTCGACGAACCGTCCTCCTTGCTACAAAAAATTCTTCCACCAGAAATCCAAAGATATTTGATTTTCTTGTCTCTTCGAAGACCGAGAGCAATAGCGTAAATTTTCCAGTTGAGTGGCGTTAAGGCCTCACCAAGATAAATAAAGCGTTTCTCAATTTCGGTCCAGCCAATATCCGATGAAGAAAAATCTCTTTTGACTTTACGTCTCTCGATCATTTTGTCTCGTAGATCTTGGCGACTGAATTCAACTACGATGATCGGAGGGGTAGCAGGTTATGTGAGAGATGGTGCTTTGATAATTCGGTAGAGATTGACAACGTCATTCTTAGCAATAGGTTCATCAAGAACCCTGGCAATCGACTCAACGTTGCCCATGAGGTCCTCGTTGGGCTTCATTGGAAAACTATGAATTTCAAGCGCAGTATGTAAAGCCGCTTGATCATTTAAATTCTGCGCATGCTCAAGCGCAGCCAACTTGGCCTTAAGGTCTTTAGCTTCCTTTTGAACAGTACAAATTTCCTCAATTTGGACTTTAGAGCCGGCTTCAAGAGAATCAATGCGACAAGTGTTATTAGATAGGACAGTCTTTACTTCTAAAAGGGTAGAGTTTAATTTCTCATTAAAATCCTGTTGTCGGGTTTCGAATTCACTAAATCTTGCTCAAATCTCACTAGACTGCACAAGCGCTTCACTTTGGGCCTCCGAGACCACTATACGTAAACGTTCAACGAAACATGGAGCATTGACAGAAGTGGGAGTAAAGGGTACAGAATTTTCAATTTCGACGTCCCGAGAATCACTGACCTCATAATTGACAGCAAGGTTGGTATTCACTACTGCAGAGGTGGCGCTAGTAGCCGAAAAACTACATCCCTTGCATACATAATCATTTGCCCTTTTTTAAGTTGATCAAAAGTCTTTTTTGCGATACCAACATTAGCATAGGTTAAGTGAATGAGATTGCCACACTTTACACAGGCTATAACCTCAGAACCACATCTTAAAATTACTACGCTGCACTCCGTACACTCTCCCATGGTATCGTAATTAAAACGTAATAAAATAAATGTTTTGGAGAAGCTTGAACTGATTAAAAATAACTGAACGAATTAACAAAAAGTTAAAAGTCACAAAAAAACCGGCTACAAGTACTTTTACGAAATACCAACTTCATATACAGAAAAATCTGAGATACTCAAGGAATCACAGAAAACTGAAGCGGAGAGAATCGACACGTCCGTAACCGACGTCTGCACAAACGGCTGCACAAGCCGAACTCATGAGCTAACGTTTGTTTTTCTTAAATCACCTGGATTGAAGTCGGGCACGGAGGATTTCATTTTTACAAGTCAAGACGGTGTCATTTCCATTCTGGCATACCGTCGCCACATTTTAAGCCAAGACATTCCCGATGATAGCTGCAGAGCGTGTGATGCACACCCCGAGCACCTAGGACACATACTATCTAGTTGTCCAACTCATGCAGAAACGACGTACATCCAAAGGCACACTGCGGCACTAAACGTGCTTTATTACCAACTCTGGCATTCCTACGGCATTAGCTCTGACACCACTCTTCCAAACGCTCCTAGGGAAATAGGGACAATTATCGAAAATAAGAAGTGCCAAATGTACTGGAACTTTATATTCTCGACAATTGTTTCTGTCGCGCACTCGAGGCCTGACATAGTTCTCCTTGACTTCGAGAAACGAATCATGTTCGTTGTCGAATTTTCGCCACCATAAAAGGGACCTTATAAGGGAGTTGCGACGGTTAGACCCGGAATATTTCTCTTAAGCTAGTCGTCCTGATCATCGATGCTCTTCGAGGTTCCAAGCTTTCACTGGTTCATAGTCTGAAAAGCGTCGCTGCGTGTCAACGAAATGCTATAACATTTGCGGGGAAGATGCAAAAAGCGAACATCCTTACGTCTCTCCGTGTTCTCAGGGTGCACGAGACTTTTGTAGTGACTAAACGTGACGTGAAGCGATACAGTGACTAAACGCGACGAGGAGAGATACACCGTACAAACGCGACGTGGAGCAGTATGGAATGAAGGCGTCGAAATAGTATATATTTACAAGTTTGTCATAAGGACAACCGCGGGATTTTACCGGAGCGGGTGCTATTCTACAAAACTACACGCGCTCCCGGCGAAATCGAGGTAACGTTTCAGCTGTAATCACGTCTCACGACCGTGAGATTGATGGTTACATCAATCACACCTGATTTAATAGTATATTACGACCCAAAGCCAGAAAGTTGGATTTCCGGGCACGTGTGATATAAAGGCCGAGGCGAAGCCGAGTCTCATATCACGCACGCCAGGGCATTCAATATTTCTGGCCGTGTGTCGTATACTATTTTTCTTCAGCCCCAGCCGAAAGTACGTAGTGCCACCGCATCGCTGCTCTCGGTCAGCTGAGCGGATGCATGGGATTCGGTCGCCCGCCCGACTTTTGCAAAGCCGAGGCGGAGCCGAGGTTTTGCTGGTCGGGGCGGGCATCAAAAACACATTTTTTATTTTTACCTAATACTCCTTCCTCGTCCTCGGTTTTGTGCCGACTTTTTATGCACAAATATCGCCCTAACCTTAAATCATAAGTTTTGAGGTTGCGCACACCGACGCTCTCTTTTTTCCATTCACCTGTCAAGATAAATTTTTCTCGGTGGCTAAGTATACAACAACACAATACTGAGTGAGCGTTGCTACGTCAGCGAGCCACAAAAATCTCGAAACCAATCAGAGATCGCGTTAACTCTAGCAGGCCGCAAAAGCCACTGTTCCCGGACAGAAATTCAGCCGGGAAAACGTACTACACATATTATTATATGTACTTGAGGTTATCTAATGGACCAGGACTATAATATGGATGGCAGATTTGAAAATCTTGGATTATAGATTTTTATTATCTCAGATTATAAAGTTTTATAATCCAAGATATTATCCCGTAATATATATTGTTTAATATCTATAGATTGTAGTTTTAATAATCCATATCGCTGTCTCATAGTTAATAGGCCAAAAGATTATAGCCGAGAACATATTTTTTATCACCGGGTATAATCTGTTTTTCTCAGTGAATTGTTAAGGTGTATATACAATGTACAAAGAGATCTCTAGGCACTTCTTGTTTGACGGCACTAATTATTTTATGGACTGCAATATACAAACATTAGTATTGTGTGTAACTGTGCTGTCGGGTGCAATAACGGTGTTTTTGCATTTTCAGAAATCACTTTTTTCATTTTTTTATCCGTAATTTCATAAAAAACTTTTAAAAAGTCTTTTCAAAATGCGAGAAAACGCCGTTATTTCAGCCATACGCCTAATTCTATATGTTTTTAATTTCTTCACCCAAGAGCATAGAAATAAGCTTTTCAAGTAACTCTTATAGTCACAACAAAAATTAGAAATTTATTTTCATCAAACATTTTTTGTCAACAAGAAAATACAATGGCTCATTTTTCAGATTTCCAGCTTTGCCAGTTTTCCCCTTCTTATTATTAGACTCGAATTAGCAGTATCGAAGCTAGAAAAACCTTTGAAATTTTGATCAAGGCTTGTCCCATTCATTTCCTTAGAATGGCACTAGCACATTAGAGACGAATATTGGTTTCCAGTTACAACTCCAGCTTGTTTCCTTATTATTATTTAACTCGAATTAGCATTACGGAAACTAGAAAAACCTTTGTAATTTTCATCCAAGCTTTTCCGCTTCTTATCCTTAGAATGGCACCAGAAGTTTAAAGCTGGATATAAGTTTTCAGTTTTGAATCCAGCTTTTCCCATTCTAATTATTTAAGTCGCACTAACGTGGTTAAGTTTAGCAAAATCTTTTCAACCTTTACCAAATCTTTTCCTATTTACGGAAATAAGCTAACTGTAGAATTTGTCATGGGATCCTCTTACGTGGCGCTACACTGAGAAAAATGGATTATACTCGGTAATCAAAAATATGGTACTGGATATAATCTTGGACTTTAATAATATATTTAATGCTTTCACGATGATTCATTATGATAAATTTAAATTTAAAATTTGAAGCTTTTTCAGGTTTCAATCGTGTGTAAAACTACGAATCTTGCCGACGTTTCGTGAAAATTGCAGTTCACTTCTTCAGAGCTGACCTGAAACTAAAGTTTCAAGTTATGTTGTTCTTACATATATATTCTCCACGATGCCTGTGATTGGCCAGAGCTCCCCATGGTAGGGACTGTTCGAACTTGATTGGCCAATTAAGTCTTTTTTTTAAACCTGGAAGGACGGAAAGCCAAATCGGATTGGTATTATATCCATTGTCCCTATTAATTTTATTAGGGTGTTTTAAGATTTCGATTGCTTCTCTATGTTTTCTTGGAAAAATATTGTACATTCCTGCGATGACGGTTGTTTTGTCAAATAAAATGCTATGTCCTGTTTCAATATGATGCTCAGCTAGTGCTGATTGCGTGA